>CAUYLG010010830.1:0-20184 GCA_963573385.1 Cacajao melanocephalus | reverse complement strand
AATGTGATGAAGAGAATGAATCCAAGCTGGAAAATACTCTTCAGGACATTATCCAGGAAAACTTCCCCAACCTAGCAAGGCAGGCCAATATTCAAGTCCAGGAAATACAGAGAACACCACAAAGATATTCCTCAACAAGAGCAACCCCAAGGCATATAATCATCAGATTCACCAGGGTTGAAATGAAGGAGAAAATGCTAAGGGCAGCCAGAGAGAAGTGTCAGGTTACCCACAAAGGGAAGCCCATCAGACTCACAGCAGATCTCTCAGCATAAACCCTACAAGCCAGAAGAGAGTGGGGGCCAACATTCAACATCCTTAAAGAATTTGTCTGTCAAACAATTAGAAAATTGAGATAAAATAGATAAATTCTTGGATACCTATAACCCACCAAGATTGAACCAGGAAGAATAGAAAACATGAACAGACCGATAATGAGTAGGATACCTGTAACCTACCAAGATTGAACCAGGAAGACTAGATAACCTGAACAGACCAATAACAAGTAATAACATCAAATCAGTAACATAATCCTCTCATAAGAGAGAAGTTCAGAATCAGATGGCTTTATTGCTGAATTCTACCAAACTCATAAAAAAAAACTAACATCAATTCTTCTCAAACTATTCAAAAAAAAAAAAAAAGAAGAAGAGAAAGGAATTCACCCTATCTCATCCTATGAGGCCAGCATTAGCCTGACATCAAAACTAGACGAGGATGCAACAAAAAAGAAAACTACAGGGGAATATCCATGATGAACATAGATGCAAAAATCTGCAACAAAATCAATCCAATAATACATTAAAAAGATGATATACAATGATCAAATGAGAGTTATCCTAGGGATGCAAGGATGGTTCAACATACACAAATCAATATATGTAATGCATCAGATAAACAGAAGGAAGGGAAAAAGCCATATGATCATCTCAATAGATGCATACAAAGTATTTGAGAAATTCAATATTCCCTCATGATAAAAACTTTCAACAAATTAGGAACAAAATGAATATTTCATCACACACAAAAAAATAGAACTCAGCCAAATATGACAGACCAACAGCTAATATCACACTGAATGGGAAAAAGGTGAATGTTTTTCCTGTAAGAACTGGGGCAAGACAAAGATGCCCACTTTACCTCTCTTATTCAAAACAATGCTGGAAGTCCTAACTAGAGCACTTAGGTGAGAGAAAGAAACAAGGGGTATCCAAATTAGAAAAGAGAAAGTTAAATTGTCCCTTTTTGCAGATGACATAATCTTATATGTAGAAAAACCTAAAGGCTTTATCAAAAAACGTGTTAGAACTGATAAAGTCAGTAAAGTTGCAGAATACAAAATCAACATACAAAAATCAATAATATTTCTATATATCAATAATGAACTAGCTGAAAAAGAAATCAAGAAATCAATCCTATTTGCAGTAGCTACAAAAAAGAAAATACTCTCTAAATAAATGTAACTAAGAAAGTGAAGTACCTCTATGATGAAAACTATAAAACACTGATAAAATAAATTGAAAGGGAAATAAACAAATGGAAAGACATCCATGTTCATGGACTGAAAAAAGTTAATATTGTTATAAAGACCATACTACCGAAAGCAATCTACAGATATAATGCAATCTCTATAAAAATACTGCTTACATTCTTCACAGAAATAGAAAAAAAATTCTAAGGTTCATAGGAACTACAAAATACCCAGAAAAATCAAAGCAATACTAAGCACGAAGAACAACACTACAGCCATCACACCACCTGACTTCAAAACATATTAAAAAGCTATAGTAACTAAAACAACATGGTATTTTGTATAAAAACAGACATACAGACCAATGAAACAGAACAGGAAACCCAGAAATAAATCCATGTTATTTACAGCCAACATGTTTTGACAAAGGCACTAAGAACATATGCCTCAAGGAAAGGACAATCTTTTCAATAAATGATGCTAGGAACACTGGGTATCCATATACAAAAGAATGAAACTAGAGCCCCATTTCTCACCATATATGAAAATCAATTCAAGACTTAAGTGTAATATTCAAAAATATAAAACTCTAGAGGAAAACATACGGGAAACACTTCAGGACAGTGGTCTAGGCAGTCTAGGCAAATATTTTATGAGTAAGACTTCAAAAGCACAGTCAACCAAAAAAAAAATAGATAAATTGGACTATATCAAACGAAAAGACTTCTGCAAATAGTAATAATAATCAAATAGAGTGAAAAGATAACTTAAAATGGGAGAAAATATTTGCAATTTATCCAACAGGAGTCTAATATCCAGAACATACAAGGAACTAAAGAAATTCAATAACCAAAAAAAATCTGATTAATAAATGGGCAAAGGATCTAAATAGACATTTTACAAAAGAAGATATGCAGATGTCCGATAAGTATAAGAAAAATACTCAACATCACTAATTATCAGGTTAATGTAAATCAAAACCACAAGGTGGTAGTATCTCACCCCTTTGGAATGGCTCTTATCAAAAAGACAAAAAAATAACAAATGCTGGTGAGGATATGGAGAAAAGAGAATCCTTATACACTGTTGCTGGCCATGTAAATTAGTAGAGCCATTATGGAAAATAGTATGGTGTTTTCTTAAAAAACTAAAAATAGTATTACCATATAATCCAGCAATTCCATGACTCTGTATTTACCAAAGGAGAGAAAGTCAGTATATGGAAGAAATAGCTACACCCTCATGTTTATTGAAACGCTATCCACGATAGCCAAGATGTGGAGATCAACCTAAATGTCCATCAATAGATGAATGGATCAAGTTAATGTGATATATACACGTAATGAAATACTGTTCAGTCATAAAAAGTAATAAATCCTGTTATTCATGGCTACGTGGATGACCCTAGAGGACATTATGATAAATGAAGTAAGTCAGGCATGGAAAGATAAACACTACATGTTCTCAGTCATATGTGTAAGCTTTAAAAAGTTGAGCTAATAGAAATAGAGAGTAGACCTGTGGTTGTTACAGGCTGGAAAGGGGAGGGTGGAGGGGAGGGTAGGAACAGAGTTAATAGATACAAAATTACAGCTAGATCAGAGGAATAAGTTCTAGTGTTCTATAGCACTGATGGGCAAATATGGTTAACTGTAATATAACTTGCTGTATATTTTCAAAAAGCTAGAAGAGAGGATTTTGAAACTTTCTAAAACAAATGATAAATGTTTCTAAGGTGATGAGTATGCTAATTACCCTAATTTGATGATTACACATTATTTACATGTATTGAGATATCACTCTGTATGCCGTAAATATGTACAATTATTACATGTCAACTAAAAATAAAAGGGAGAAAAATGATCTCCACTTGAGGAGAATCAAATAAATTATTAGGTTAAAAAATTGTATTCTGAAAGAAAAAAAATCTATATCCAGAATTCTATATTTAGAATTCTATATCCAGTTAAAAAAATTCCTCAAATATGTATCAAAAAAGATACATTTTCTGGTAAATGAAATCTAAAATAATCCATAGCCCACAGACTCAAAACTGAAAAAAAAAAAAAAACAGACTAAGAGAATTCTTCATTCTAAAGAGAAATAATGCCAGATGGAAATTTTGATTTACAGAAAGATACAGAGAACACCAGAAATAATTTTTAAAATAGGTAACATAATTTAAAAATATTTTTGGAAGAAAATTACCTTTTCTAACAAATATAATGACTAAATACTGTAGGGCTTATAACATGTAGAAAGAAAACATAAAACAACAATAGTGCCAGGAGAAAATTCTCCATGGGTATCTTCTGTATTGGAAGCTGTTTGAGAAGAGGCACTTTCTTTGATCCAGAATATCTTTTTAAGATTATTTTTACAGTGAACAGTTTTGGAAATAGTCTCTCCCTCAGGAGGCTTGCTATCCATTATAAAAGATTCAGATTTCCTACATTTGGGATTGCTCTTCTAGAATGCAACCTACAGCACGTGCAAGGGTCACCTGGTCTTTTTCATGTTGCCCTGTAGGAATTGGAGTCTTAAGTCTTCTGCTAACATCCATGAAACTACAGCAAGCTAACAAGTTAGCTTGCAAGTAGTGTAAAATTTCAGACCCTCCACAGTTCTTGACACACAGCAAGAGTCCTACTGAAACACAAGCTATGGTTGCTGCTCAAGCCATCTGAACATTTGTGTCAAAGGTTAGCAGGTAAGAGAGGAGTTATAGCAACAGCTATTGACTCTGACATCAGGAAAAGTGAAGCTGCTGTTATACGGTGATGGCAGAGAAGAATGTTTTGCATGTAAGTGATACCTTTGGGTGAATCAGTACTCTCTTGTCAATTTTGACAGTAGATGAACAATTTTAGCAGTCACGGCCTGAGAAGTGCATGCTAACCAAGGATTCAGTACCCTCAAGTTTTAAGGTTTTATAACACCAAGTTAGCCACCAAGACCAGCAGACATGCTAGATGAGGGTGAGTAAATCTAGAATAGAGAGCAGAGAGGAAAGAGTATGAGTATCAGTTTCAGTCCTAAGAATGTCTACATTGCAAAGGTTGTAATTTGTCGCATTCGCTTTCTTCGTATTTGTTTCTAAAAGAGGTCTTCCAGAATCCTGAAAGATCTGCTCCTACAAATGAAGAAATAAATCCAAGCAGCTCAAGAGGTGGGCTGTAGTGAATATTGTGATATACCGCTGAAATCCCCTTGTGGGATCAAAGAACTTATTTTCCCAGAAGTTGGGAGTGCTACCAGAAGAAATAACTTATTTCAGCTGAAGAGAGACCATATCCAATAATTTATATGTAATATAAAGGCTATGTCCCCCTCATCTCTGCTCTGAACAACATTTAGTAACCATCTTGGCTTCAGTTTCCCATATGGTCAACAGAGGCTTTGTTGAGACTGAATTACAGCCCAGTTTCTCCCTCTGCTCAATCTTACTTTCACTTCTTCCCTGCCACAGGTATTGATCCCGATCACCCTCCTTAATAAACTCCCTTCTATCAGAGTCTCAAAGTCTGCTTCCTGGAAGGCTGAACCTGTTCAATAGACCAACAGGACAGATTCAGCAGCCCAGAAACTGAGCCTCACAAATATATGGATTCTTGATTTATGAGAAAGATGGAATAGCAGAACAGATTTTCCAATAAGTTGTGAAAGGTAAATTTCTTATCCATAGGAAAAAAGTGAAACTGAACTCTGTATCACACTCCCAAACAAAAAATCATTTCCAGGTTAAAGATCTAAATGAAAAAGTTAAAATGCTAAAGATTTTAGAAGAATCATCATGAATCTGGGATACATAAGGATTTCTTAAGCACCTCACAAAAAGCACTAAAGAGAAATATTTGTTATTTAAAATTAGGAATGTCTATACATTAAAAGATATATAAGAATACAGAGACAAGTAAAAGAGAAGATATGAGGAACATATAACCAACAACAGTCCAGGAGCCAGATTATATAAAGAACACCCACAAATAAATGAAGATGAGGAAGATAAGCCAGTTTTTAAAATTGATCAACTTGGCCAACAAAGACTTGAAAAAGTTATTAACCCTATTAGCTAAAAATAAAATAAGAATTAAAACTCTGATGAAATATAATTAGATTAGCAAAAAGAATTTATATAATTTTAACTTTTATTTTAGATCAGGAGGTACATGTGCAGGTTTTTTACATGGGTATACTGCCTGACACTGAGGTTTGGGGTACAAATGATCCTGTCACCCAGGTAGTGAGCACAGTACCCAATAGGTAGTTTTTTAGCCCTTGTTCCACTCCCTGCTACCCCCACCCCATAGACCCCAGTATCTATTGTTCCTTTCTTCATGTCCATGTGTACCCAATATTTAGCTCTCACTTATAAGTGAGAATATGCACTATTTGATTTTCTATTCTTATGTTAATTCTCTTTAAATGATGGTCTCCAGCTGCATCCATATTGCTGCAAAGTATATGATTTCACTGTTTTTATGGCTGTGTAGTATTCCATGGTGTACCTGTACCACATTTTCTTTATTCAATCCACCACTGATGGGCACCTAGGTTGATTCCAAGTTTTTGCTACTGTGAATAGTGTTGCAATGAACATACATGTGCATGTGTCATTTTTATAGAATGACTTATTTTCCTTTGAGTATATAACCAGTAATGCGATTGCTGAGTCAAACAATAGTTCTACTTTAAGGTCTTTGAGAAATCTCCCAACTACTTTCCATAGAGATTGAACTAATTTACATCTCCACTAACAGTGTGTAAGTGCTCCCTTTTCTCTGCAGCCTCACCAGTATCTGTTCTTTTTTGACTTTTTAGTAATAGCCATTCTGACTAGTGTGAGATAGTATCTCATTGTGGTTTCGATTTGCATTTTTCTGATGATTAGTGATGTTGAGCATTTTCTCTTATGTTTGTTGTGTGTCTTCTTTTGAGAAGTGTCTGTTCATGTCCTTTGTAGATTGGCAAAATAGGTAAGTTGGTGATATTTAGCGTTGGTGCAGATGTATAGCATTGAGAAGCCTCCCACTCTGATGATGGCAGTGTAAATTGGTACAACCACTCTAGAAAACAGAATGGTAGTATTGTATAAGTTAGAAAATAAATATACTTTGTCAGCCAGCAATTTCTCTTCCAACAATATAACCCAGAGCAGGGTTTATCAAGATCAGCACTATTGACTTTATAGGTGTGTTAATTCTTTGTCATGGGTGACTATCCTGTGCATTGTAGGATATTTAGCAGGACTCCAACTTCTACCTACTAGATGCCAGTAGCACTTGCCAATTGTTAAAATCAAAAAAGTCCCAAAACATTGACCAATGTCTCCTAGGAAGCAAAATCTTCTTAGTTGAGAACCAGTCTCCTAGTAGCATCATTTCTAATTGCCAAAATCACAAAGCAATCCAAATGCTAATCAAAAATAAATTAAGTTCTTATAGTGTAGAACATGCAAACTCTAGTTACTATATAGCAATTAAAATTTTAAAATTAGATTCATTAACTATACAAGCCTTACAAACATTATATGGGTGAAAAAAAAACCTGTGTTTTTACGCAAAAGAATATGCATTATGATTCCATATATATTATATATATTTAAGAAAAGATACAAAACTGTATGTTTTAGGGATCTTTACTTGGGTGGGAAGTAATGGAAAGTAGGGAAATGACTACTATAAAGATAAATCTTCCTACAGGGGCAGGCACAGTTTGGGAAAAATAGGACATTCAGATTGTCTTGGTGTCAAAACGTTCTACTCTTGATTCATCTAGTAGTTAGATGAGTACTATCTTTATAACTATATTTAAACTATATATATATATGAGTGTAATAATGCTCTTTTCAGTATGTATGATATATTTTGAAATTTTACAAAAAATGTTTACATAGAAATCCTATCTTGACTCATTTCTCCAAATAGCATATCCATGCCTTTCCTCACCCTTACAGCCCTTTACTGAAAAGCTCCTTCAATAACTTGTTGAAATTCACTGTCTGACTTCCTTCCTTTCACTCTCTTTTGAACACACTTTAATCTATAACTACTATTGCTCCATTGGAAATATTGCTATAAGATTGCTTCTCAGCAGCATTTAACACAAATGATCACTTCCTCCTTCCTGAAATATTTTCTCCACTTGGCTATCAAGAAACCTGACTCTCTCGATTTTCTCCCATCCTCACTGGCTGCTCATCCTTAGACTACTTTGCTTGTACCTCTTTAATCTTTGAGAGCTTTTGTTTGTATGCTTAATAATTTTTTGCAAAATTTATAGACAGTGATATAGTGACATGCACAATTCTTATGTGTCCAATATGATGAAAAATGTATATAGGCATATGCCCTGTACACCATATCAACATAGACATTTCCATCATCCCTAAGAGCTCCCAAGTCCATGACCTTTTAATGTTAGTGTCCCAGAGCTCAAATCTTGGGACCTCTTCTCTTTTCTATCTGACACTCATTTACTCAATGATGCCATCCTGGCTCTTGCCTTTAAATACTATCTATATGCCTATGACTTTGACACTTATATCTCCATCCTGGACATTTCCTCTTATTTTATTCTCAATATTTCCTCTTAGATGTCTAACAGGCATTGCAAATCTCAAATATATTTCAACTAGGTTCCTCAGCTTTCCTCCAAACCTGCTCTTTCCATAGTTTTCTCCAAATCAATTACTGACAACTCTACTGTTCCAGTCTGTCAAGCCATAGATTCATCTCTAACTTCCCTCCTTTTCTCACCCCCCACATCTAATTTGAATGCAGATTCCTTTGGCTCTTTCTTCTATATGTATGCAGAATCTAATTGCATCTTCCGACCTTCATTGCTCCCAACCTGGGCCAAGTCTCCATTACCTCTCACCTGGATTGCTGCCTTCTTGCTTCCAACCTGGCTCCTCTTTTTGTCTTTTCTCAGTATAACCAGAAGGATTATATGAAAGCCTAAGTCAGATCGTGTCACTCTTCTGTTCAAAACCTGCCATTGGCTTTGCAACTCAGTCAGAGTAAATCCAACCTCCTTATGGAGTCACCCAAGGCCCTTCAGGGTTTGGGGTGACTTTGACCTTTTCTCCTAATCTAGCTCTCTCTGCTCCACATACAATGACCACTGTTCCTCATTCACACCTAGCCAGCTCCTTTCTCAGGGTCTTTCCATTTGCAGAGGCTTCTACCTGAAACACCCCTCCCTGTGAGACCTAGGTGACTATCTCCCTGATTTCTAGTCTTTACCATAACATCGTCTTCTCAGTAAAACCCTCCCTCACTTCCCCATTGAAAACTGTCATCCTCTCCCAACACAGCCGTTTGTTTTTCTCAATTATCTTTATCATCTTCTAACATATGACATATTTTTGTTAACTTTGCTTTTCTAGATTACTTTTTCCTGCTAGAATGTGGGCTCCATGAGGGTGAAGATTTTCTTTTTTCTTTTTTTTTTTTTTGGCCAGGTATTGTCCTATAAACTAACAGCAGTTGGCAGAAAACCCAATAAATATTTGCTGAATGCTGTTGAATCCGAAGTGATTAAAAAGAAAAACTTAAAATACTAGGGAATAAGTTTAACAAGAAGGCATAAGACCAATAAGATATTTTATACATACAAAATTCACAACTTTTAAAAATCATAACATTTGTTGAAGAACAAAATATAAGATCTGAACTATGTTAAAAAAAATACCATGTTCTTGGCTGTTAAGATGTAATACCATTAAAACTTCAATTATTTTGATTGGTAGATTTATATAAAAAAGAAAATATCCCCCCAAACCCTCCCCAAAACAGTGTCAAAATAGGATAGTGTGGGAGGATTTGTTTTAATAGATATAAAAATATACTTTTAAGAGATTTTAATCAAATCAATATTGGTAAGGGAATAAACAAATAGATCACTGAGAATAGAGATTCATAACTTCCAGAATATGTGAAATTTTTAATATGAGACAAAGGCATCAGCTTGATTCAGTAGGAAAACAATGAATTGTTTACTGAATGATGTTAGCACAGGTGGTCATTCTTGTATCTCTGTCTTATACCATGTATAAAATAAATGTCAAAGTAATTAAAGGTGGAATAAAACCTATAATACTAAAAGTGAAACCTAAATGTAGGAAGAACCTACTCAAATAAGACAATAATCTGGAAGCTATGAAAAAAATATGCATATATTTATATAAAAATAAAATATTGTTGGTTGATTCGTTCATTTCATCAAGATTATTGAGTTTCTATCTCTGTGTTAGTTCTAGACATTAAATCAGTTACAATTTAAAGCAGGATGCTGAGCAAAGGACTTACTGAAAAGATAGATGATCCAAAGCAAGATTTGAAGGAGGTGAGGGAGCAGGCCATGTGGAACTCACTGAGCAGAGAAGACAGTAAGTGCAAAGTCCCTGAAATGGGAATAGGCTTAGCACGTTTGAAGAGCAAAAGTAACGCCAGTGTGGCAAGAGCAGAATAACCAAGTGGGAAAGTGAAATGGCATAAAGTTGGAGACTAGCCAGAGGCTAATCATAGTAACTTTTTATAAGCCATGATGACACTGGATTTTACTCTGGGTAAGATGGAAACCAATGTATCTCTTAGGTTGCTTTTATCAAAAAGTTATTATATTAGCAAAGCCTTATTGAAATTAGCAAAATTTTTTTTTGTCCTAAACCTTTATTTTGAGACTAGACTGGTAGGGAGGGGGTGGTAGTTAAGGAAGGCAAGCAGGAGATAAGTTATAGGCTATTGTGACTCTCCAGGCTAGAGCCGATAGTGGCCTTCACTAGGATGAAAGCAACAGAGATGGCAAAAAGTAGTCAGATTCTGGCATTTTTTGAAAGAATAATCATCAGATTTACTGGTAGATTGGATATGGATTGGGAGAGAACAAGAACAGTGAATATTAATTAGAAGAGTTTCAGCCTAACTTAATGGAAGGATGGAGATGCCAATAACTGAGATGGGGGGTACTGCCGATGGAGGCAATGTAGGGGGAAGATCAGGAATTCCAATTTTGGCCTTAGTAGGTCTGAAATGCATATTAGGCATCTAAGTGAAGATGCTGAGTTTTAGACTGAGATTTAGAAAATCAACTTTAGACTTTCAGCTTTCATATTTATTCCTTCCTAAAAGTGATCTACCTGGAAAACTGCCTGACCCATTCATTCTAATGCTCATATAGTTCCTTTTCTTCAGGATATTTTACAAATATCCTTTCCACTTTACAATGATCAGAGGATTGAATTGCCAGAGCAAACCACTCCAGAGATCTTGTCTCTTTGCCAAGATAAGTGGCAACAACGTGGATGGAAGTAGCTGCATCAGTCTGGGGTCCAGAGTGGGGATAAAGTACAGCAGAGCACCCAGCTAATATAAGATGCCATGCCAAATGAGAAATAATTAAGCCTTGCTATTTTAAGTCACTGAAATTTGGGAGTTGTTTGTTACTGCAGCACAAATTGTCTATCCTGACTGATACAGAGACACGCTTCTACCCATTCCGATCTTTATTATGCTATGTTGCCCCCGGTGCAAAAACTTCAGAAGCACCAAACAAAGAGGCAGTTAGAAATACTGGTTTTTCGTTTAGTAATTGGCCAATATACTATAACCCAAAGTTCATTCCTCTCTTATACATATTTCTTTTAAGATAGAGACACAAGGTGCTAGGAGCAGAATATTTTGGCCTATGTTGGGTTGTTGTGAATAGACATATATTGGGCTGTGGGAAGATAGGAGAGATAACATTCATTTAGTGACCTTATCTCTTCAGTTTCTCTCTTATTGTCAAGCAATCCTTTGTGAGGAAGAGTCCCATAAGAGCAGTGCAAAAAGAGTAGTAGGAAACAATGCCAAAAGGGGCTTTTCACATGTTTAATTGTAATAAACTCTTATCAGCCAGTCTCAAAATCCTAAAACATGCCCTTATCTGAAAAAAAAAAAGAGTCTTTGAACAACTGAAGCAAGACAAGTTACTGATGCTGATTCATTTTAAAGAAATTGAAATGAATTGTTCTGAGAAACAGATTTTTGGAACTAGCTAATATTTTTTAATGAACTGGATAAAATTTAAGGATGAAAGTTTATGGCTATCTTTCAGATTCAATGTATGCTCTTTGGTATAAACTTAGAGTGTGCCTCTCACTACCTATGTCAGCATTTAAGATATTTCCCTGTGCCTCAGCTATAAAATAGGTTCAAATAGCTAGCTCATAGGGTTGTTACCAGAAATAGTTCAGTTAATATTTTCAGAGTTTTGAAAGTACAATAAATGCTACTTTTATTAAATAATAAAGTAAAATATTCCATTAAATACTTAAAGCACATGTATCAAATTATCTGTTATTTATAACAATTACATAATCATATAATAATAACAAATATATGAGATTGTATAAGATGATCTGGCATCACCTTATAACATGTTTGTTTTCATTTCCCATTAGATTATGGTCTAATATATTTACAGCCAATATATTCTTATTTTTTATTAAATGGATAGGTAGTTTGATTCCAATGCCTATTAAAATTATTGAAGTTATTTCTAATTTTTACATGATTCTTAATTATTTCTAAAAAACTGGAGTTCAATACACATTCAAACACACACACACACACACACACACACACACGCAGAGTCACACTTTCTTACCAAAAAAATTCCATGTCCTTGCTTACTCCTTGTTTCACAAAAGGAATGTAATTTGGGTACATAATACATTGCGTTATTTCAAATTAAGTGATAAAAACACCATGACAGTCCTACTTTATGACTTTATATAATGAATAATTTATATTAGAGCTACATGATATTAACTTCATCTTAACATCTTTTATTAGTCCATTTTACAAGATATATTTTTATTTCTCACAGGATTTCATAATATATTTTGAACTATGTATTAACACATTTATTTGAATTAAAAAATAGTCACTTTTTTGACAGAAAGTTTAATCTGGTCGATAAATCTGACAATGAGGACTAACTATGCAAATTAAATTTCAAGTTGCCAGTTTCAGTGACTCAAATTAGATAAATCTGTAGTTCTAAGATTTTGATCTTTATGTGAAATCACAAAATTTTATCAAAAATTACTTTGTTAGCAAAGCTGTGCTGAAATTAAAGACATTTATTTTCCCAAAACTTTCTGATTATATTCAGTTAAACAAAGTGACTCTAAAAAAAAGAGCAATAGGTGTAATCAACATTTTTTCCATTAAACTGCTAAACCCTTTTTTAGTATATTTCCAAGAAACTGAGAAAGTGTCTACACTGTCTGCATAACAAAATATTTTGCAAGTCATTTCCAGATCTTTGTTATCAATATAATTGAAGGCAGACCTAATTGAGTTGTCAGCTGACAGATCATTAACATAATTTTAATGATAATTACATTAATTTTTAACAATATAACTCATCATGGGTTATATTGTTAATAATAAATAATTAACATAGTTTAGCAAAATAATTCCAACCCCATCCACTTAAGTATGTGAACAAATAATTGACATAGTTTAGCAAAATAATTCCAACCCCATTCACTTGTGTATATGAATAAGATTTCTTAGCAACTTTAGCTACACCAATAACAAAGAGAATTAGAATTTATTTTGAACTTTCATGACTGTACAAACTACAAGCATACCTTGTCTTACCACACTTTTCTTTGTGGCACTTTGCAGGTATTGTATTTTTTACAAATTGAAGGTTTGTGGCAACCTTGCATCCAGTAAATCTATGGGCACTATTTTTCCAGCAGCATGTGTTCACTGTGTCTCTGCGTCGTATTTTGGTAATTCTTGCAATACGTCAAAGTCTTTCATTATACTTATATCTTTTATGGTGATCTGTGACCTTTGACGTTATTATTGTAATTGTTTTGGGATGCCACATGACAGCAAACTTAATCAGTACACATTCTGACTGCTTCACAAAGTGGCTATTCCCCTACCTCTCTCCCTCTCCTTGGGATTCTCTATTCCCCAAGACACAACAGTATTAAAATGAGGCCAACTTATAACCCTAAAATGGCCTCTAAGTGTTCAAGTGAAAGGAAGACACCCATCTCTCACTTTCAAAAGAGCTAGAAGTGATTAATTTTAGTGAGGAAAACATGTCAAAAGGCCTCTTGCACCAGTTAGCCAAGTTGTAAATGCAATGGAAAAGTTCTTGAAGGAAATGAAAAGTGCTACACCAGTGCACACATGAAGGATAAGAAACTGAAACAGCCTTCTTGCTGATAGGGAAAAAATTTGAGTGGTCTAGATAGAAGATCAAACCAGCCACAATATTCCCTTAAGCTAAATCCTAATCCAGAGCAAGGGCCTATGAAGCCCTTCAATTCAATTCTGCAAAGGCTGAGAAGTGAGGCAGTTGCAGAAGTGGTTCATGAGGTTTAAGGAAACAAGCCATCTCCATAACATAAAAGTGCAAGGTGAAGCAGCAAGTGCTGCTGTAGAAGCTGCAGCAAGTAAACTGGAAGATCTTCCTAAGATAACTGATGAAGGTGGCCACACTGAACAACAGATTCGCATTGTAGATGAAACAGCCTTCTCAAAGTCAATCCCTGGCTTCAAAGCTTCAAAAGACAGTCTGACTCTCTTGTTAGGGTTTGATGCAGCTAGTGACTTGAAGTTGAAGCTAATGCACATTTACCATTTCAAAAACCCTAGAGTCCTTAAGAATTGTACTGTATCTGCTCTGTCTGGGCTTTATAAATTGAACAGCAAAGCCTGAATGACTGCACGTCTGTTTATAGCATGGTTTACTGAATAAGTTTAAGTCTACTGTTGAAACCCACAAGATTTCTTTCAAAATGTTACTGCTCATTGACGATGCACCTAGCCACCCAAGAGCTCTGATGGAGATATACAAGGAGGTTAATGCCATTTTCATGCCTAACACAACAGTCAGTCTGCAGCCCACAGATCAAGGAGTAATTTTGACTTTCAAGTCATGTTATTTAAGAAATATATTTTACAGGGCTATAGCAGTCATACATAGTGATTCCTCTGATGGAGCTGGGTAAAGTGCGTTGAAATCTTCTGGAAAGGATTCACCATTCTAGATGCCGCTAAGCAAGAACATTTGTAATACATGGGAGGAAGTTGAACTATCAGCATTAACAGCAATTTGAAAGAAGTTGATTCCAACCTTCCTAGTTGACTGAGAGGCTCAAAACTTCAGTGGAAGAAGTAACTGCAGATGGGGTGGAAATAGCAAGAGAATTAGAGGTGGAGCCTGAATTGCTGCAATCTTGTGATGAAACAGTTGAGGAGTTGCTTCTTATGGATGAGCCAAAAAAGTGGTTTCTTAAGATAGAGTCTACTTCCTGGTTAAGATGCTGTGAACACTGTTGAAATAACAAAGGATTTAGAATATTATTATACATAAAATTCGTTGATGAAACAGCAGCAGGTTTAAAAGGATTGACCCAAATTTTGTAAGACGTTCTACAGTGAGTAAAATGCTACCAAATAGCATTGCATGACAGAGAAATTTTTCATGAAAGGAATAGTCAATGGATGTAGCAAATTTCATTGTCCTATTTTAATAAATTGCTACAGCCACCCCAACTTTCAACAGCCACCACCCTAAACAGTAAGCAGCCATCAACATCAAGGCAAGACCCTCCACCAGTAAAATGATTCCAATTCACTGAAGAAGATTCAGATGGTTGTTGGCATTGATTAGCAGTAAAGTATTTGAATTAAAGTTTATACATTGGTTTTTAAACAGAATACTACTGTCTAAACCTGCAATATCTCTGAGGTATGCCTGTAATTGAAAAAAAAAGCTCAAATATATTTTATCAAAATACATTTTTAATATTTAAAGTTTTAATATTTATGCTTAATAACTACTTATCAAAATAAGTGTTATCTTGCCTTGACCAATTTTATACTACTAATACTAGTGCTAATAACAGTACAGAATAAAATGTTTCACCTTTCAGTCTTTTAATCACAGAGAAAAAATATTTTTTAAAATTTTGATTTATAGTATATTATGGAGAACTATGAAAATGATTGAGAAAATACTTTCATACATTAAAGGAATGCATTGGGATAAAACTCTGGAGTGAAATAGAAATGTGAGTGTAAGGAATAAAAGGAACAATGTAAAATTTGACTATTCCAATAGAGCATCTTCATGTTTCTTTATACTGATAGTGGTGCTGCTTCAATATTTGAACCATTGTATTTTTAAATATTAATATTTTAATAAACCCCACATCACATTATTTACTACTATTGAAATTTAAAATAAAAAAATTTAAATGTTATCTTGAAAATGTTCAAGGAGGCCAGGGACAGTGGCTCACACCTGTGATCTCAGCACGTTGGGAGGCTGAAGCAGGAGGATCACTGGAGGCCAGGAGTTCAAGACCAGCCTGGGCAACCTAGCAAGACCCCGTCTCTATAATAAAATGTTTTCAAAACTTAGCTGGGTGTGACAGCATGCAGCCATAGTCCTAGCTACTTGAGAGGCTCAGCTGGGAGGATCACTTGAACCCAAGAGTTTGAGGTTGCAGTGAGCTATGATCACACCACTACACTCCAACCTGGGCAACATAGCAAGACTCTGTCTCTAAAATAAAATGTTCAAGGAATTACATAGTTTTTCAAGATTATTTTAGGGGATGCATAAGCTAAAGAGTAACTTTACAGAAATTCTCACACATGTATACATGAAAAAATGTAAAAGAACATCATTCTAACAGTACTTGAAAAAAGGAAAACTTGGGGAGAATACTCAATGTCCATCAACAGAAGAATAAGTAGGAAAATATACATATATAAAGGAAATATTACTATAGAGGTGGTAAAATGATCAGCCAGAAGTACATGAATCAACATGAATTAATGTCAAAAATATAATGTTAATACAGTAGATGTATTATTTGTATAAACATTTTAACAGAAAATTTAAAACTACTGAAATAGTTTAACTAGAAAATACAGAACAAAACTTTAAAATATGTATGGAATTAATAACCATCAAACTCATGAGAAAGATTAACTCTGGAGACAGAGGGAAATAGAAATGAGAAGAAATAAACAGTCTTCAACTACATCTATAGTTTTCTGATTTTAAAAAATCTGAAGCACTTATAGCAGAAAGTTAGGTTTATTAAAACTCTATAAAGCTAAGGTGTGGGCACATAGGTCATCATATACTCATTTGTATATTTGAACTATTTCATAATAAAAATAGTATGAGATAAAATACAAAGAAAAACAGTAATACAATATATCCTAAAATGACAGAAGAAATAATTTTAAAAATCAATTCAACAGATTATAGAAAAAATACCAAAAGAAAATGATGAATTAAAAACACAAAATAAGGTGGTGGAATACATCAATGATTAGATCTGAGTTTAAATGGGGTTCTCCCACATGACAGTAACACATAGAATCCGTTAGATGGCAGTGTTACTTTATATTTATCCTCATTTTTCAGCATGGTGGGGTCAAGACTCAATGGCGTCCAATGAATTAGATTTCAGACTCAATTCCATGCCCGTTTAGGTTTGACTCAAACGTCTAATAATGAGGAAAAAATAATAATTACAGGGAACATTTTTAATGTGCAATACAAATATAAATTGTTATCACACAATAGTTTTTAAAATCTCTCTTCTGCATATTTTCCGTTAATTATTTTTTAACTTGCTAAAGCAGTTTTGTGTTATTTTATTGGCCCTTCAAGAGGCAGGTAAGACAAAAAGTATTTCCGATTGCTTTGGATAAAAAATTAAAAGTTCTCTAAATTATCTCTATACGCATTTACAATAAAGTGTGTTGCTCTTAGAAATACAGCCCTGTGACGTAAGCAAAACATGGAATTAAAAGGGATCTTGAAAAACCGTCTATTCTAACCCCCAACATCTTGAAAACTGACAAATAGGGAACTCATCTGTTTTCAAAGACTTCAAGGAAGGAAATCATCAGTCAGTTCTTCTTCCCATCTAACTTAAATCCCTCCTGATGAAGTGTAATCTCATTTCCTGTAGTGTGGGCCTTTCCAGTGAGGTTGAAGGACATCCGTTGCCCACTATACTCATCTAGAGAATAACCCTTCACATCCCAGAATACGTGTATATTAGGCTGTTATGAACTACGAAATGGATCTCAACAAGGCAGGTAGCGATGAGCAACTGTCAGTAAATTACTAATAGCCCAAATGTTATCATTAAGAGCCTATCTAGCAAAAGCCTGTTGTAAAGAGATTCAGCCTTGAAATAAAGAGGTATGGAGTTATGACCTTGAAGTAAAGACAGATGGGTTCTTACTTCCAGTCGCATTTTAGGTTACCTTACTGGGTTCTGTTAAATAGAATCCTGATTAAACACCTACTACGAGCAAGGCACTTTCATCAATTCTTTTCCCCTCGCCTTAAGTAGGATCTCACTCTGTCACCCAGGTTGGAGTACAGTGACACAGTCATGGCTCACTGCAGCCTCAACCTCTTGGACTTAAGCCATCCTCTTGCCTCAGCTTCTGGAGTATCTGGGACCACAAGCATGCGCCACCATACCGAGGTTTTTTGTTTTTTGTTTTGGTACAGACCTGGTCACATTATGTTGCCCAGGCTAATCTCGAACTCCTGGGTTCAAGCAATCCTTCCACCCTAGCCTCCCAAATTGCTGGGATAACAGGGGTGAACCTGGCCAATTAATTTTTTATAATCCTCACAAAAGGCCTGCAAATTAGGAGTTTTTATTATCATCGTTGCTATTATGATTCTAACTATTTTCCTAATAAGGAAACTGAAGCTTAGGAAAGTTAATTAGTTTGCCCAAAGCAAACAGCTGGTGGGAGACAGAGCTGGCTTTCATTCTTGCCTGACTCCAAGGCTGTACAGGTACAGTACGCCACTGTTCTTCAAGTTCTTCTGGCTTTAAAATGATGAGCTAAAATATATATATATAGTGAGGGGATGAGTTTCGTCCTCCAAGTCATTGTTCCTTCTTTAACATAAATGAGATTAACTGAAAGTTAACATTGTGTGTGATGATATGTGATGACCAGTTATTTTGGTTCTAGCCTGCGGACAGAAGTACTTCAGATGTAAGAAGTAATACCTGAAGGTAAAGATCAGTATACATTAAAATGTTACCAAGGGAAGTTGTGGAATCAACTATTCTGTCTTTAAAAATAAGAAATATTCACTACCTTCTTAAGGTGCAGAGATCAAATCTATGGTCCATAGACTAGAGGGGTCATTCTGCCAAGTCCTGACCAGTCCAAACATTGACAATTAGATTGTCTTTGCTTCTGCATTTCAGAGTCCTGCAGTCTCCCTTCCTATATTTCTCCCCTCTCCTTCCCCTCCCAACTCATCCTTTCCTTCCTCTCCCCTTCCCCCCTTTCCTTTCTTCCTTCTGCTTTTTCTTCTTTCTTCCTTCTTTTTTCTTCCTTCCTTCACTTTTCTTTTTCTTCATTTCCTTTTGTCTTTTTCTTCTTCTTTTCTTTTTTTTTTTTTTTTAAGACAGGTGTCACTCTGTCACCTAGGCTAGAGTACAGTGGTGGGATCCCATCTGCAGCCTCCACCTCCTTAGCTTGGGTGATCCTCCAATCTCAGCCTCCAAAGGAGTAGCTGGGACTACAGGTACAAGCCACTCTTTTCTTTTTTTAATTACAAAACAACCACACATCCATTGAGAAGACAATCAAACAATACAGGCATATAAAAAGCAAAAGAAATGAAAGTTCTCACCAACTCCCCACACCCTCTCTCCAGGTGGTAACCACTGATAAAAGTTTAATGTGTATCCTTTGGGTCATTTTCTATGCACTCACAAAGAAAAAGAAAAGAGAGAAGCAGAGAAAAAGAAGTTATTTCAAAACAGATAATGTTGTGCATTCTGTTCTGCAGCCTGCTTCTTTCACACAAGACTGTCCCATAGACATCTAATATTTATGTTTTCTTTTAACAGCTGCACAGTATTTATTAGCATAGATGTGCCATAGTTCGTTAACTGTTCCCTCGGTAGACATTTATTTAGCAGTCTCTAGTTCGCTCCTGTTCCAAGACCCGCTACAGTGAAATTTTTGTCACAGAAACTAATATTATTTTTGTGAAACAGACAAATAGGAGCAATGACTAGAAAGTATAGAAAGGCTTCAGGATCTTCATTTAAGAAAACTTTTCACTCCCTTTTATCAATGTTTTGTGAAATTCTCGCTTTTTCTCAAGGGGAAAAAGTGGCATTTATGAGGTTAGTTTCTTGGCTTTGTGATGGGGGAATCTAAAATTAACATACAGTGAAGGTCACAGATCTTAAGTATACATACAAGTCAATGAGTTTTTCTAAATTCAATAGAAGATATTTCTATCACCTCAGAAATTTCCCGTATACTCTTTCAATAAATCCCAGCTTCCATGAATACCCCCCTGCACATATTTTTATGGACGTATTTTCTGTTACTTTGGCTAAGTTTATAGGAGTAGAAATGCTGAGTGATAAGGTTGTTCTATGTTTAACTTCATAAGAAATTACCCAATAAAGGGAATTCAAATAGGAAAAGGCGAAGTCAAACTGTCTCTATTTGCAGACAACATGACCGTGTATTTAGAAGACCCCATCATCTCAGCCCAAAATCTCCTTAAGCTGATATGAAAGCAAAAAAGAGCCTGTATAGCCAAGACAATCCTAAGAAAAAGAACAAAGCTGGAGGCATCATGCTACCTGACTTCAAACT
>CAUYLG010010829.1:0-11289 GCA_963573385.1 Cacajao melanocephalus | reverse complement strand
CTAGCCCCCCCAACAGACCCCAGTGTGTGATGCTCCCCTCCCTGTGTCCAGGTGCTCTTATTGTTCAATACCCGTCTATAAATGAGAACATGTGGTGTTTGATTTTCTGTTCTTGTGTCAGTTTGCTGAGAGTGATGGTTTGATTGAACTTGGTCTGCATCAAGTTATCTCATATTCCATTGGCCAAAGTAGGTTATGTGGTCAAGTCCAGATTCAGTGGAGCAGAAAGGTATATAAATAGTTGTGAACAGTAATACAACAGACCACATCTTCCTTATGTGTTTGAAGATTGCAAGGCCAAATCCTGTCATCAGCCACCCCACAGCTAACTATCCTATGGTGTTACTACATTTCATGCTTATTGACTAAGACAGCTAATTCACCTAGGAAACGTTTCTCTAGAATGAGTATGTGTGCATTGCTTTTATCCTTCCATTTAATTGCAAAGATCTGTGTATTATCAGCATGCTATTTTGAGAGAACATTAGAGGAACTGATGTGTTTTTTAAAAACAACTAATCACTTTCTTGCTTTCTGTTTTACCACAGCTTTTTCTGCACGGGCTCCAGCTTGGGGGAGGGAGAGTGGTCTTCAAACCAAAGGGTTTTAGGACGCATTTAAAGAATCATGTACTTTTACACCCTTTTTTGTTACCCTAATTACTTTCCTATTTGCATTCCAAATGCTGCTTTATTGAAATCCAATTCAAATTCAGATTATTGTCTCTGAGTAAGAGGAAGCCACTAAACTGTGCTTATTGTTAGAAATGGTCCTTGGAGAAATTTGAAGTCTCTGTTGTGCTACCTAAAAAATGTGAATGTTCCTTTTGATCCAGACAGAGGACAAGTTGGACTACAATGCCTGTGGCAGTAGGAAGGCAACATTCTAAAGAAGAATATGATTTATTTAAAACTCATTTATTTGAATATTACATCACCAGCACTGGATCAATTTGATGTTAATGTTTAATTCAGAATGTCCATTTTGCTATGCAAACTAGAAGTCATGCTGTTAATTTTTGGGGTAATTCACGTTTCTACAATGCATTTTCCTTTCACTGGAGTCTGTAAGGTGCTTGACCTCAATCTACCATGCCCCTAGTCCATTTCTTTTTATTGCATGGATCATTTATTCCAAGGGGGAATGTGGTAACCTAGTAAAAGAGTTTACTGAGTCACTGGCTATTCTTTCCAAACTTTAGGGCTCCAGTTAGTATACATGAACATTCAGGGACTCCACATTACTAAATTAGAAAAGTTAACAGTGTAATATGGCTTAGAGGGTACAAATCAAACTCCAGAATTTCATTGTGAGTGGGCATGTCTGGCCAGCTAATGGGACAGAAGGAAATGTGTCAGCTGGTCATGTTCAAACTTTAATAAACATAACATTTATTGAATTTCAATGTCTTATTTGGCTTATAGGTTAACCTCCATTTCCTGATTTCCCTCAGGTTAACCCCCAAGCCTAATCACTCAGGAAAATTAAGCTAGTATTCTATAGCAAAATAAAATAGGACATTTGTTTTACAGTGAGAGCTCTCTGAAAATCCTTTCGAATATCTTCTCATCAGGTTTTGGCTGAGACAAACAGAAAATACTCCTGGCAGTACTGATTTTTTTTTGTTTGTATTAAAGCAAGAGTTCAAATATTTAGGATCTCTAAAGTTGTACGTATTCTCAAATGTGATGAAAACCAAATAAACTTTTTGTATGCGCAAAACAAAGTTTATGGGAGGCCATTGTTTTGGACAAGCCTCCTGCACTAGGCCCCAGCAGACTAGACCAAATCAGAATGGAGTCACTTGTGCTAATGAAGCAGTGTCATTGCCTGGGGTAATAGCTGAAGTTTGTTGTTTCACACCGAGGAAATCAAGGACACAAACACACAAGGAGTGAGGTTAAGAGGGGAGGTTTACTAGGTGAAAGAAAGAAAAAAACCTTTCTCCTGCAGAGAGAAGCATCCCGAGTGGGTCTTCTGCTTCTGCGGTAAAATGCGGTTGGTTTTATAGATGAGCTTAAAGAGGCAGTGTCTGATTTGCATAGGGCACAAAAGATTGGTTGGACCAGGTGTGTCATTTGCATAAGCCAGGAAAAACTGGTTAGGACTAGGTGTGCAATTTACATAGGGTGTGAATTTCTGGTAGCCCAACCCTAATCCTTTATTATGCAGATGAGTTCTCTACCTGACTGGTGCCTTCTTGCCTGTTTCTTTACTATACATGAGGTGACAAAGAAAAGGGAAGATGGAGCCTCCATGTTAAACATACCTGACCCTCAGGTAGCCCTTTTCTATTGACATAGCTGCCGGCATTCACCCATGCAAGCTTCTATGTCTGCAGCTCGATTTTTCAGGGTGGTCTTTGTTAGAAAAGAAATGATTTGGGCCAGGCATGGTGGCTCATGTCTGTAATCCAAGCACTTTGGGAGGTCAAGGTGGGCGGATCATGAGCTCAGGAGTTCAAAACCAGCCTGGCCTACATGGTGAAACTCTGTCTCTACTAAAAATACAAAAATTAGCTGGATGTGGTAGAAGGTGCCTGTAATCCCAGCTACTTGGGAGGCTGAGGCAGCAGAATCCTTTGAACCTGGGAGGCGGAAGTTGCAGTGAGCTGAGATCGCACAACTGCACTCCAGCCTGGGTGACAGTGTGAGACTATGTCTCAAAAAAAAAAAAAAAAGAAAAGAAAAGAAAAAGAAAAAGAAAAGGAAAGAAAAGAAAAAGAAATGATTTGAGGGGGAGTGCTTTTTGTCAAAAGGGAAATTCCACTGAGGACTCTGTTGCCCTTACTATCTGCCTAAATAATTTTTTTCTATGTCCTGTATCACTAAATGCCATGTAATCAAACCGAACTTTGAAACAGGATTTTCCCCCAAACACAAAAGATTCTAGTCAACCTGAGATACCCTAATAAGGAAGTCTCCACTGTTTTAACCCTGTAAGAAAAATAACTTTGAAATGACCAATCCGTTTTTTGTTCTTTGTTTTATTATCAAGCAAATGAGCTTGTTTCCTGATGCTCACAGAAGCCAATATTATGTGGCATTGGCTTTTGAGAAAAGAAAGACTTTATTTGCAAAGCTGGTCAGGAAGGAAATAGGAGCAGTCTCTCCAATTTGGGGTCTGGGGCAAATTTATGGATTCAGAGGGCAAGGGAAAGGAATTAGGAATGTTGTCTTGGCAAGTCTAATTGGAGGGCTTTAAATTTTGTGGGGTTTCTTTTGTTTGTTTGTTTTGAGATGGAGTCTCACTCTGTCACCCAGGCTGGAGTGCAATGGCATAGTCTCTGCTGACTACAACCTCTGGCTCCCAGGTTCAAGCAATTCTCCTACCTCAGCCTCCAAGTAGCTGGGACTTAAGGTACGTGCCACCACACCCAGTTAATTTTTGTATTTTTAGGAGAGATGAGATTTTGCCATGTTGGCCAGGCTGGTCTCAAAACTCCTGACCTCAGGCAGTCCACCTGCCTCGGCCTCTCAAAGTACTGGGATTACAGGCATGAGCCACCATGCCTGGCAAAGGGCTTTAAATTTGAGCGTTTACAGAAAGGTGTGTTGAAGATTTTAGCCCCATATATTCTGGCCCAATGTACACAACGCTTCTGAAAGAGTTTAGTCATTCAGGTTCCTGTCATGTCTCAGTCTTCTTGGTGCTTAGGGGAGGATTAATTGGTTCCTGGCACAGTTAGAAGTCAAAGTTTTTCTATTGCGTATAGCTGGGCTACATGGCATGCAGTTTTCAACTCTGTTATATGTACATGGTAACTCGACATTTTGTTATCAATACAGTAAGCCCTTTTTGGTCTGGTCCTGCAGTTATAGTTTCTGCTTTCTTCAGCTTTCTACCTATAAAGCCAAATTCCTCTGCTCAGCTTGTCAGAATACTCATACTGTTTTATAGAATGAGGAGTTGTCCAACTCTAGAATCACATATAAAGGCAAATAAAGATTTTTAAACTAAATTTGTTGTAATTTTGTCTTTTGACATATGGCTCTGTCAACCTAAAATAATCAAAAGGGTCAAAATGCAGTTTAAACAGAGTTTATTAGAGCACAAATGTTGAGTACTGCAGCCTGGGACACACTTCCAACTTGCCTTGGGGAGTACTCCGGAGAATAAAAGAGAGGCTCAAGATTTTAAATTAAAAAATGATGAATCTGAGGAGGGAGCAATTACAAAAGTTCTTCATCAGAAATGTCCATTGGTTTACAGAAATAACATTGGTTAGTGATTGGCTATGCGTTGTTGAACTATAGGGTATATGGCATTTTATGGCTTGTTGGAGTCAGTCTAGAGTCTACATAGCAAGTGGCTTCAAGAAGTGATTATTTAGCTCAAGGGGTAGTGAGACTTGACTGCTATTACACTGTAAATGCCCTTCTGGGCCTGCTAATTATAGGGGCTCATGTTCCTTGGATAAAAGGTTTTTTTTTTCTTTCTGGACTCAAAACCAATAAGCCTTTTAAATGGCTTAGCAATGGATACAAGAGGTGTACCCAAGGAAGTTGCAGAACATGCACCCCTATGATCCAAAGTCACTCTGAAAGATAGTCAAAAAGAAGTAAAGCAAAAACCCTCATTGCCACAGGCAGTCAAGGCAATAAGGAAAGAGAAATGAGCACCCTGAAGGATGGATGTCGGTCACTAGAATGTCAGCTGCAAATGGGGTGTCTAGACTTCCACATTTCTGCACAACTGACTACAAATTCTCATGGCCCCCCAACCTGATAGCTGGTCACCTACAGGTGTAGGCCTGACAACCTATGCCCTCCCATACCCACAAAGCAGAAAGCCAGAGAGAGGACACTCTCACTAGATGCAAGCCAAGCTCTCAGGACACAAAACAAGACAATCAGGAAAAAAGTGACTATCCAATGGGAGGGAAAATACTCAAAGCTCAGTCACCCAAGAGTCATAATAACCAAAAAACTACTTCTTTCAAGTATTTTCTCCATCCAATCTGCATTTAGAAAGAAAAGACAAGAAGAGGCTCTTACCACCTTCATTCCACCCAACCCTAAGCAGAGATCAGGGAGTTTGATTGGTTAAAAGTAAATTAATTAACATAAAAATAAAAGTTTGCTTTCACTAGCTTTGTCAGAGATCCCAAAATCTCAGCTGCAGTCTTCACATCCATCCCATTTTTGTCACCAAACTGCCAGAGAATTAAAAACATTTCTCCACCTTCTTAGATTTTTTTGATTGGGGGTCTGCAAATTAAACTGATAATAAACAGATGAGCAAGAGAAAAGATAGATTTTATTTACATATGCACATATGGGAGTTCACAGAAAAATGTGATTCAAAGAGGCATTTGTAATTTGGGGCTTATGTATCATCTTTATACCCCACTCCACACTACCTCCTCTTAACAGGGAAAAGGGAGGGAGAGAAGAGCACAGACAGGAAAATGACTTTCAGGAGAGATAAATGGACTCTTAAGAGAATAGATGGGAGATATGATAATTTTGTGACAATGTCTGCTTAGCTGTGGTGCTGACTTCTCTCAGGTGATGAGTCAATCTTCCCTGTTGCTCCCAAGGAGGGTATTTATGACAATTGAGTTCAAGAGGTTCTGCTTTTAGGCAAATAAGAGATTTCAGGAGCTCAAATGTCTTTTGTTCAAAATATCTTTATGGTACAGTGCTATATTCTGGACTCCTACTCAAAGTATCATTTGCAAAACAGCAGGAGCAGCATAACCTCAGAGCTTCTTAGAAATGCAGAATCTCAGAACTGACTCCTGACCTGCTGAATCATATTCTGAATTTTTACAAAGCCCCCCAGGGATTTGTAGAACATTGAAGTCTAAGGACAGCATACCAGAGGATCTGACACATCATTTCCTCAGAAACAGTTTATAAATAGACTAAGATATGAAGATGGAGATTTTTGTTCTCTTGATACAGGTTGCCTTCAGTATCTTACTATACTCCTCCTTCACCACCTCCTCTTTAACTCCTTTAGGAGGCTCCTGGATTGACTTTCTGATTCACAAGTTAATGCTAAAGGATGTATAGATGTTAACTACTTACTTGATAAATTGAAAGAGTATTTGCATTTTGACTGGTGAGTACCTCAATGAAGAGACTAATATCTCATGATTTTGAATTTCATACTCTTCAGGAGGTAACTCTAATCAAACAATGAGAGTAGCTCCTATCTTCTATTGAGACTTGGGAATTGCTGAGTGCATTTAGAGGGCAACTTGGTATCTTCCTAATGGGCTAAAGCGTAGCCATTCCTTTTAAGTTTAGAAAGTAGAATTCACCCCTTTGGGCCCATGAATGAGGAGTTCCTGACTTCCTCGAACATTCTGGATGACTATGTGGAAAGCACCTGGGCTGCTCCTCCTTTTCTAGAGTGGTATAGAAGACAGAAAACATTCAATACTTTGAGAATGATCAGACATTGGTGATATTTATAATCTTGTTTGTGTGGCTCATGACTTGGGGAAGAGAAAGTATGAAGGACCTTTTCAGGAGGAATCCAATTCTACTCTGCTACTAAGGAGGAACCACAAAATAACCTCAAGCATCTTCTGCTTTATCTCCATTGCTGTTTTTTGGATATTTATTGATTGCTTAACCAGTAGCTATTCCATACTTCTCCCTTCCTAACAGGACCCACTCCTATCCTATTATGGGGTTGTCTGGTTTGTGGGTGGAATTGTCTTCCCTCTCAGCTATAGTGGTGAATCCTAATTGGCCTAAACTAATGCTTTTCCCAGTAATTGGTTCAGAAATATGTTGTAATGTAGCTCTAAGTCAAGAGTAAAAAAAAGTTTCCTAGCTAGTTGGCTAGTGATTGATTAATATGTAAATGGGACAGCCTACATTGATCCAATCAAAGCATAGGCCAGACATTGTCTAGTAGTTGAGCTTTCTCTCTTGGGGCTGAACCTGAAGTGAAAGCACATAGCACATAGCACCAGATGCTTATGGAAATCTCTCCTAGAAGCACCAGCAATAATGCCCTGGGTAGAAGCATAGAGACAAAAAGAATACTACCATTGAACTTTTCATTTACATGAGACTATAAACATTTTTTATCATGTGAAAAGGTTTGACTTGGATTTTCTGTTACTTTGAAAATACCTTAATGGATATACTTGCCAATTTGGACTAAATGCCTCCAACCTCTTATAATGGGGTAATTATTTGCCTCTTGATGCTTCTGCAATGTGCAGAATGCAAGTTTACCAAGAATGAGGTTTAGAACAGTGGTTCTCAAACTTGTCTGCACATTGGAATAATCTAGGAACTTCAAAAGATATTGATGCCTGCATCTCCCCCTCTGAGACTGTGATTAATTGCTTTGAGTATTACTAGGGCTTCGTGTGTCTACTTCTCTTACTTGCTTTATTTTGGTGGTGAGAACACACGTGGCAACTGGAAGAGGGACGTGGGAGGCTTCAATTTAATAAATAAATACGGAAATTTCAAATGTTTACATTTTAATGTTACCATGCCCAGGATGCTTCTTCTCCTAGCCATGAATCCTAAGACTCTAGGATAAGAGAAAGAAGAAATCATCCCAGTTAGTAGAATCTTGAGATTTTATTGACCTTGTGATATTCAGAGAACCATGTCAGTGAATGATGCAATTTCCTGAGTTAATTTCCAAGAAGCAAATGTTCACAAAGGCTTTATAGGTCCCAATGTGACAATATCTTCTCTAATCTCTTCTCTGATCTTCATCTTTTCCCCAGTCACCATGACAACTCACACAGGCATTAACCAAGAAACCTGAAAAGGACATTTTAGGTGTTTTACCTCAGCTCCTTTCTTAGACATTTCATAAAATGATTTGTATTCCTGAATTCCCTGGACTGGATGAATTAGAGATCCTGAAGCTTCCAAATTGTACACGTCAGACTGTGGAGAGAGGCATATCCTATTATAGAGGGCTATTGAAGGTCATAACAAATTAAAGACATAGCAGAGGTATGCCAAAACAAAGATGAGCTATAATAAAAGAAAGAAAAGGAAACTTTCTATGTGAACATAGTACCACTTAACTTTGGGAAGAGAATGTCAGGGACCTTAACTTTGGAGAAGGAATGTCAGGTTTCACAAAAGGAGAAAAAAACGAGTTTTCTTTCTGAGTTCACTCTAATTTTGTCTTCATACTAGGTTTCCATATGCTTAATATAAATGCCTTTAGCGTTAGGCCTTGACAACTTTAACTCGCTAATATTCTTTAACATTTAATTATAAGGGAGTGTGTCTGGACTTGCATCTGGTAATTTCCCCTCCTCAGTAGCTACGTGATGTGTCAGTCAGCTATTGCTGCTTAGCAAACAATTTCAAAGCTCACTCGCATACAATAAGCATTAACTGCTAACACTCTAATAGGTCTGAGTATTAGCTGAGGTGGCTCTGCTTCATTCAGGTCTGCAGTTCAGTTGAGGTAGCTCTTCTCCATATTCCTTTCTTTCTTATGATATGAAGGACCTGTCCTTCTCATGAGATTGACAGAAAAACAAATGGGAAAAGCAAAACATGTGATCTCTTCTATTGGCAAAGCTTGGAATCAGTGCACTATGACTTTCTCTCTCATTCCATTGACCAAAACAAGTGGCATGGCCAACCCCAACATTAATGAAGCAGAATAATACACTTCACCCAGTGGTATGAAATTTAAAGTCGTATGACTGAGTAGGAATTCAAGAAGGGAAGAATGGGAATACTAATGGAGTTTATCAAATGGGATAAAGTTAGAGCTCTAAAGCAGAGATTGGCAAACATTTTTGGAAAGAGGGATAATAAATATTTAGGCTTTGTAGGCCATATGGTCTCTGCCACGACTACTCATCTCTACCATTGTAGTGCAAAAGCAGCCATAGAAAATATGTAAATGAACGAACATGGCTGAATTCCAATAAAACTTAATTTACTAGCAGTGAAATTTGAATTTCATATAATATTCATGTGCCACAAAATATTATTCTTCTTTTGAGTTTTTTCAACCTTTTACAAGTATAAAAACTATTATTAATTTCCAGGCTGTGCAAAAATAAGCAGTAGGCGATATTTGGCCCACAGGCCGTAGTTTCTCACACTGTTCTAATAAATGGTATACATGCCTTTCCAGTCCTCCCTAATATTTAAGACTCCAACGATACTGAAACATGGTTTCCCAAATAACCCATTCTGTTAGTGATGTCTTATCCATGAGAGTTTGTTTTTGCCTCATCCAAGAATTTTCTCCTTCCCTTGCCTGGTCAGCAAATTTGCAGTCCTTCTTCTACTCTGCTGGGTGTTTTCATATCTGCAATGCCTTTCAATATTCCCTGGGACTAAGGCAGACTAAGGTAGTCCATCCTCTATGCTCCCATTGCATCATACATATATGCTAATCTGGGTAGACTAGCTGTTCTAGCACACAGCACTCCTATTTAAATGGCTTAACACAGTAAATATTTATTTCTCACACATATAATGGGGCCATGGGGTCAGGTGAGCATTTGGGCTTTTTCCATTCAATCGTTTAAGGGCTCAGTTTCCTATCTAATAGCTCAGACTTCTAGAAGGTCCTACTAATATATTCTGTTCTGTAGTCAAATAAGAGAGCAAAACTGCAAGGAAGGATTTTATGGCCAGGCCTGGAGCACATTCCTTCTGCTCAAGTTCCATCAGCAAGAACCACATTCTTTGTCCACATGTAACAATAAAGGAAGGTGGAAATGAGGTTGGTTGAATGAATAAGTTGTAAGTATAGGAAAATTTCATCTTAAGACAGAAGCACACACATTGTTCTTAGTAGATGATTAAAACATTAATCTCAATGGAATTTGTTAAAAAGCAAATGGGACTGAGTTATAACCAGCTCAACTAAATTTCATGTTCCCTTTCCCCTTTATGTTTAGAGAGCTGTTGTAGGTAATATTCAAAACATGTCCTTCTCTATGTCGAGTTTCTTTCACAAGTTAAAAACAAACTCATTTTACTCAGGTCTGCAATAGTTTTGCCCCTCCTCTGATAATGTCTTTGCTCTTATTGGAGGCCACAAAGGACTTACGGATGCAATGTTTTTGCTAGGTGGCTTTCTCCCCAACCCCTCCATCTCCATTCTGCTGCCCCGAGTGTTGCCTTGCCTCTCCAGACCATCTGCACTTGCTCTTGAATGAAACAGAATTAATGTCATTTGCTGTTTTCCTGTTTGTCTCTCATAGTTCCAAGATGTGTCCCTTTGTCCCTTTGTTGGCATGCTGGCTTATACAACAGCTGCCACTTTCAGCCATCCCTACTGAGAAAAAAGAATAGTGTTTTTTGTTGATATGGCTCCTTTGTTTGGAATCAAAGGAGACATGTTAAGGTCATGCAGTCCTTTTTAATGCTGTCTCTGGGGATTGTGTGTTTTTTTGATCATACACTTGCCAGGATTAAATCTAGCATAAGTCTTTTTTGTTTTGTTTTGTTTTTCATAAGCTGAATTTTATTTATTTATAATGACCACCCTATAATCTGAGATGATAGCCTGACTTTACTGGTTTTGAAGTATCTCTTTTATGAAATGATGGTGGTTCTCAATCCTGGCTGCTCACGAGACCCTCTTGGAGAGCTTTTAGAAATCATGGCATCCTGACTCCACCTGAGACAACTGAAGCCGAACCCCGGGGTTGCCTGCTCCTGCTGCAAGTCCAGAACTCCCCAGGTGATTGTCCTGCAGCCAGATTGCGTACCTCTTGGCTAATGGATGGTAGGGTTTTCAAGGCTGTGGTGGTGGTTTTAATTTCTAAAATGACCTTGCTTGGCAAAGTTAAAAGTTGGGAACTGCTGGGTCATGGCCCAACCTTGTTTGTTTGTTTTGTTCAGCTTTTCGTTTTTTTGTTTTGCTGATTTGTGAAATCCAAACGGCAGGGACCCAGGTGCAGGTAGCTTTTTAAATGATGGAGATGAGTTTGATGTAGTTTTCCTTTGAAAGAGAGTTAGCTCTCCTAGTGCTTTCCGGCTATCACGCAGTGTATTTACGGTTTAAAGAACATTGTGTTTGTATGAAGTAAGGCTTAGCTGTGTCCTCAGGTACAGTTCCCCTGTCAAGTATCACTGAGGATTATTAAGAGACCACATTGGAGACTCAGGTTCGATGGATGTAAAGCACACAGGATATCCTCCATCTGAATCTTCCTTCTCTTGCCTCCCTTGTGGGGAGAGGGCTCTTGTTGTGGTTCAGGAGTGCTTTCTATTCTAGCTGCTCACAGGATGTCTTGTACTTTCTGACCTTGAAGGTGAAGCATCTTTCTACTGACAACTGCAGGTCTGAAATGTAGCATCATAGCAGTGA
>CAUYLG010010828.1:0-77891 GCA_963573385.1 Cacajao melanocephalus | reverse complement strand
AGAGAGCCAAATCATGAGTGAACTCCCATTCACAATTGCTACAAAAAGAATAATTTCCTGGGAATACAATGTATGAGGGAATGTGAAGAACCTCTTCAAGGAGCAATAAAAATCACTGCTCAAGGAAATAAGAGAGGACACAAACAAATGGAAAAATATTTCATGCTCATGGATAAGAAGAATCAATATTATGAAAATGGCCATATTGCTCAAAGTAATTTATAGATTTAATGCTATCCCCATCAAGCTACCATTGACTTTCTCCACAGAATTAGAAAAAACTACTTTAAATTTCATATGGAACCAAAAAAGAGCCCGTATAGCCAGCACAATCTTAAGCAAAAAGAACAAAGCTAGATGCATCACATTACCTCACTTAAGTCTATAATACAAGACTACAGCAACCAAAGAGCATAGTACTGGTACCAAAACAGATATATAGACCAATGGAACAGAACAGAGGCCTCAGAAATAACACTACACATCTACAACCATCTAATCTTTGACAAACCTGACAAAAACAAACAATGGGGAAAAGATTCCCTACTTAATAGACGGTATTGGGAAAACTGGTTAGCCATAGGCAGAAAACTGAAACTGGACCCCTTCCTTACACCTTATAAAAATATTGACTCAAGATGGATTAAAGACTTAAACGTAAGACCTAAAACCATAAAAACCCTAAAAGAAAACCTAGGCAATACCATTCAAGACATAGGTATGGGTAAAGACTTAATGACTAAAACATCAAAAGCAATTGCAACAAAAGCCAAACTAAAGAGCTTCTGAACAGCGAAAGAAACTATCGTCAGAGTGAACAGGCAACCTACAGAATGGGAGAAAATTTTTGCAGTCTATCCAACTGACAAAGGGCTAATTTTCAAAATCTACAAAGAACTTTCACAAATTTACAAGTAAAAAGCAAACAACTCCATCAAAAAGTGGGAGAAGCATATGAACAGACATGTCTCAAAAGAAGACATTTATGCAGCCAACAAACATGAAAAAAAGCTCATCATCACTGGTCATTAGAGAAATGCAAATCAAAACCACAATGAGATACCATCTTATACCGGTTAGAATAGCGATCATTAAAAAGTTAGAAACCAACAGATGCTGGAGAGGATGTGGAGAAATAGGAATGCTTTTACACTGTTGGTGAAAGTATAAATTAGTTCAACCATTGTGGAAGATAGTGTGGCAATTCCTCAAGGATCTAGAAACAGAAATAGCATTTGACCCAGCAATCTCATTACTGGGTATATGCCAAAGGAATATAAATCATTCTACTATAAAGACATATGCACACGTATGTTTATTGCAGCACTATTCACAATAGCAAAGACTTGGAACCAACCCAAATGTCCCATCAGTGATAGACTGGATAAAGAAAATGTGGCACCTATACACCATGAAATACTGTGCAGCCACAGAAAAGGAGGAGTTTATGTCCTTTGCAGAGACATGGATGAAACTGGAAACCATCATTCTCAGCAAACTAACACAGGAACAGAAAACCAAACACTGCATGTTCTCACACATAAGTGGGAATTGAACAATGAGAACACATGGACACAGGGAGGGGAACATCGCACACTGTGGCCTGTCATGCAGTGGGGAACTAGGGGGAGGATAGCATTAGGAGAAATACCTAATGTATTTCTGCACCATGGTGGTGCGGCAAACCACCATGGCATGTATATACCTATGTAACAAACCTGCACGTTCTGCACATGTATCCCAGAACTTAAACTATAGTAATAATAAAAAAGAACAAGTAGGTGTTAACACAAGGTCAAATAAAAAGAACAAGTAGGTGTTAACACAAGGTCAAATAAAGACAAGGCCTGCAAATTTCCCATTGTGCAAGGCAATTAAGAGGTCAGGCAGTCAGCATAAGCTGTTTTCTCAGTGGTAGAGACACAAACCCAATTAAAATGGGTTGAGTAGTGAATGAAAACTGGATGTAAAGGCAATGAATGAAGAATATGGGAGTTTGGCTCAAAGAAGACTCAGCATGAAAAGGAAACAGCTAGATATTTTGTATAATTATGGGAGATATTTTATTTTTGTGGGGTTATTTTAAGACTGAAAGAGAAGTGAGCTTGTCCATATGCTGTGGGAAATTATAGTGGAAAAGAACAGAAAAATACTGGTGGTGGGGTTATAGTGGATGAAATAGACTGACGAAACATTGAGATCCAAATCTCCAGCATAATGGAAAGTCTAAGCCTTACACAGGAGACGGGGCCTCTTGCACTCTGTGCATTGGAAAGATGGTGAATACAGATCAGGGTGAAGATAATTCTGGAGGTGGTGTGTAAGGGCAAGTTGAGGTCTTTACCCCTGATTACATAATTTTTCTGGGTGACACAGAGGAAAGCTGATGATGAGGTTTTTGAAAAGACATTGAAAGGAATGAAAAAAAGAAAGATAACCAAGAAGTGTAAGTTTAAAGTTAGAGACCACTGATTTGTAGCTACCAATCCTAGAATGATGACTTTCTCCAGTATCGTTCAGTGGCACATGTGCAGGAAAATGGTGGGTTAATATAGGCTTGGAGTCTGCCTTTGCAGGAGTGACAGAGGACAGGGGTGCAGGGGAGCTAAGACAACGAGTCCCAACTGAGCAGGGAAGGCAAAAAAGCAAAAGGGGACACTCCCCGATACCCAGAAGAAAGAGGAGGGAAATGGAAGTTTGTGAATATTTGGTTGGATAGAAAGTATTAAGGAGAGTGACACTGTGAGAGAACCTGAAGAAGGTGAGTTTGTTTTCAGAGAACAGAACACAGGATTCACAGATTTCTGCCATCAAGCAATTCCAAGTTGTCTGTCCTAGGGTTAAGGAAGGTGAAGTGGAAGGGAAGATCTCCAAATTTGAGGAGGTCAAGGGACTTTAAGATGATCGGGTAGGTAGGTACACATGAATACCAAAGTCACTCAGAATAATAATAATGCTTGAGTTGAAGAAAAAATTCTAAGCCTGAGCCAAGTTGTTGCTGGCAGAGAGAAGAAAGTTATATATAATTCTGTGCTATCTCAGGTTGGCGGGTCAGGCAGCCTCCCTGGGAGAGCAGGTACTGGAAGAGTCTTAGAGAAAAGGGATGTGATATTCTTAGGGGAGACTTTCCAATATGAAAAAGAGGAGCAGCCGACATTTTATTTAGGGACTGAAAATATAAGGACTTTGTTTAATATGGAAAAGGAGTTTTAGAAAGCAAAGCAAAAACCTTTGGGAGTATGAGTAAAACTCTTATGGTAAAAAAACAAAAAACAATTTAACTTTTATTTAGACTGCATTTCCCGGACTTGCCCACACACCCCTTGTTTGCACAGCGCCCATTAACCTCTTACAGAAGTGGTGCTGTGTGGATTACAGCTTGGGAAATATTGGCAAAGCACTCGAGGATGGCAGGGTTGTGAAGCATTCCACAATGGAATTGGTGCCAAGTCACGGTAAACTCAGCTCTTAAGGTATCTGGAAGGCACTGTGTGGACAAAGACGAGTCAGCTTCAAGGCCACCCAATTTGTTGAGTTTTTAAGTTTCTATCCATAGCCATTTGTCTCTTCAACTCAGCTATATTAAAGCCTGTGAAGCCAGGGACAGTTATAATTTCTTTGCATCTCTTTGACATTTGGCTTATGCTGGAACATATTAATAAGTGCTAAATAAACATCTTGTTTTCTAGATGCATACAATGAGCAAACAAAAATTACAGCACCATTTTTAGATCTTGCTTCTTTCTGTCTTTGTTGGAGATTTATTTTCTTTTTAGCATTAAAAAAATATTTAATTTTTAGAGACAGGGTCACTCTGTCACCCTGGTTAGAGTGCAACCAGGGTTATCATGGTTTACTGCAGATTCTAATTCCTGGCCTCAAATGATCCTCCTGCCTCAGCCTCCCAAAGTGCCGAGATTATAGGAGTGAGCCACCACACCTGGCCCAGGGTTTTAACTTAATGTTAAATATCCCAATGTATTGGAGCTCATTGTGAATTTTCAGTAATAATTTTTACTTACAGCTTTTAATATTTAATGCACCTCTGTACCTTCTCTCTTTAATAAGATTTTGATAGAATGGTCCTGGACAAAGAGAGCTCAAAACAATATTTGACATTGCTGAATATTAAAATTAATTATGCAAGGTGAATACAATTAAGAAGAAATAGTAGGGGATATTTGAAAAATATGTACCTGATTTATTTATTTTAAAGTGGCCTTTTTCCAAAGGAAAAATTTTAAAAATTAAGTAAAAGTACAAACTCATACAAAGCTTAGCAAAAAAAAAAAAATGTTACAGCTATCAGGGAATTCCCCTTGAGAATTCTTAATTTTCTTATATAATACAGTAAATGTGATTTTATATACAGAAGGTAATAAGTAAATATAAATGTATAATAGATACAGTGATGTGCAGAATTTAATATTATAAAAATTATGGTGTATATATAATTTACATTATTTATAATTACACAAAAGATAGAGGGATATGCATATATGCTTGAATTTGTAAAGTCAAAAAGCAAATTATATGAGATTCCGCTGTGGTATATAAAAGCAGAGACATAAAATGGCTGAGAATTATAACCTTTACAAAAATTACAACTTACATAACATTTAAACCCAGTATAGTTATAAATTATGCTTGTATTTATTGTCCTCTCCTGAGGAAGGCTCAGTGTCTATGAGAAGCCTGGGCACTCACACATTAGAAGTCTTTACCTCCACCACTGAGACATATCTTGACTCACAGACCTTGAAGCTTAAGTTGGTTGATTTGGAAGACTGTGTTTGATAAACCTCTGTGGAATCAGGAAAACCCTTTTATGACTCCCAGACCCTGATGTGTTGGCCTCTTGTTTTCCTTCCACTCAATTCCCCTTTGAGGTTTTAGTGAAAATATGTGCTTCTAAACCTTTCTACAGTCAGGCTGAGAGGAAGAGTAGATTCTACCTAGACCAATCCTGGCATGTATGTAAGAGGAAATACAGAAGACTTTTTCTTAAAGGTTAGAAAAGCAAAAATCCTATATTAAAATGGACTTAGTGAACTTATATTTCTACTTTGAGTAAGCATATCTGAGTTTAGAGTCTAGAAGATCACAACCATATCCCCCATGGTGCATAGTTCACATTTCACAATTTAACCTTATGCAACGTTTCAATGACCATTTTTAATTATTTAGGCTTCAAGGAGACAACCTGGCAGAAAGGACAGAAGAGACACTACCAGTACTCCGTTCTCCAGATGAAAATATCCCAGATTCCTTCGGTAAGTTTTAAATCCAACAATATTTATTGCAGTTCTTAGTGGTACTTAAAGATTAATGAAATAAAGAAAAAAACTAAACCAAACATCTTCCCTTGCATGAATTCTCTGTAGCTGCAGATCACATATCTACTGCTGGCACACTCCTTGAGGCTGTTTGTGTCAGGATAAGAGCAAAGGAGAGCAGGAATTGAGAAGTGTGAATTCTGAGGAATAATCTCTTTATACTTGTTCTGTTTAAGGTCCAAACAGATCAACTCTAAGTTGGCTACTCCCTCAGTTATGCCACTAATTCAAAATTGTCTTTAGAAACCCACATTGTCAGCTGGATCTCTAGAAAATAGAATGTCTCTCTGCCTCTTGTCAATTGCTGTACCTGCTGTGCTCATTCTCACATCATTAATCCAGTCATTCCTTTTGGGCAGAAACGTCAATATCATACTTGACAATATATATTCCCTCTCTCCCAGCCCTGTATTAAATTAGCCTCCAACTAAGTCAATGTCATTTCAGAATTTTTTCTTCTGAGTCAGCCTCCTTTTTATTTGCCCTGTTACTGCCTGTCTATGAGTTTTTCCTTTCTTCAAGTGTAACTACCTTTCTTGCCCTCTTTGCACTATCTCACGCTTCTTTGGTTCATTATTTTTCTGAAAATAAAGCTGCTTATTCCATTTCCATTTTCTATAGTACAAAATGGAGATTCCTTAACTTAGCAAACAAACTTAGTATCAGAGCAATTCAAAAATGTTTTTTTGTATATGTAAATAAGTACAGGTAATGCAACTCCAATGCTATCTGAGGTACATCACGTCTCTGTCAGTGTCCTGTTTTAATGCTGACGCATTATATTAATTATATATATATATATATATATATATATATATATATATATATATTATTTGTCCTGCTGATGCATTATAGCAGAACACAGTCTATACATCCAACCTGGATGGTTAGAAGATAAAGAGATAAAGTACAGGAAAGTATTTTTCTTATACCTGGATTGAGAAGGACATCTCTATCAAGACAAAAACATCCCCAACCATAAAAGAAATAATTGAAAAACTCAACTCTAGAAAATTAAAAACTCCTGTTTATCAAAAGAAGCCCGAAGAAGCTCAGGATTAAGATGGTGGATAGGAGGCAGGACTAGTTTGCAGCTCCCACTCGGACAGACAGAGCAGCGTGTGGAGACTTACATCATGAACTTTTGCTCCAAGAAATACTGCAGAAACATATCAGGAAAGCCGAGGGAATCACAGACCCTGTGAAGGAACTGGATCACCACTGCAGGCTCCCTGGGATGCAAAAACCTGTGAGTTTGCTTTTTAGACGAGGAGACTCATGGTCTGGGGCAAGTTCTCAGCCCTGGTCCCTTGCTGCCTGGAAATAAACTCTGTGCTTTTGTGGGGGCACAGTGTATGTGAGACCAGCCTTTAGGGCCATGGGCTGCCATGGAGCTGGGTGAGGCCCGTGATGGCTGGCTTTCCCTTACTTCCTTGGCATTCCGTATGAGTCAACAGAGGCACCCGTAATCCACCTGGAAATATAACTCCACTGGCCTGGGAACCATACTCCCATCCTCTACAACAGAAACAGCAATCCCCACATAAAAAGAGGCTGAGCTCAGACACACCTATCCCCGCTCCCATCTGGTGGTCTTTCTTTACCTGCTGTGGTAGCCAAAGACATAGGGCATAATTTCATGGGAGCTCTATGGCCTTCCCTACCACATGAGAAACATGAATATTTAACCAGGTGTTCTTAGGGCAAGTGTGCATCCTCCTCATAGGGTTGATGAACTCTTTTTTTTTTTTTTTTGAGACAGTCTCACTCTGTTACCAGGTGCCAGGCTGGAGTGCAGTGGCGCAATCTCGGCTCACTGCAATCTCCGCCTCCTGGGTTCAAGCAATTCTCCTGCCTCAGCCTCCCGAGTAGCTGGGACTACAGGCATGTGCTACAATACCTAGCTAATTTTTGTATTTTTTAGTAGAGACAGGGTTTCACCATGTTGGTCAGGATGGTCTCTATCTCTTGACCTCGTGATCCACCCACCTCAGCCTCCCAAAAGTTGATGCACTCTTGAAAGCATCATCTTTTGGTTGGAGGCCAACCAACACAAAACTAGCACACTAAACAAAAACATAACCAAAGTCCCTCACAGAGTCCACTTCACTCCCTTGCTAGCTCCTCCAGAGCAGGTGGTGGTATCCACAGCTGCAAGACCTGAAGACTGATCACATCACAGGACTCTTTGCAGACACTCCCCGGTACCAGCCCAGAGCCTGGTAGCTCCACTGGAAGGCTAGACCCAGAAGAATAAAAAATCACTACAGTTCAGCTCTCAGGAAGCCCGATTCCTAGATGAAAGGGGGAGAACACAACATCAAAGGATCACACTGAGGGACAAAAGAATCTGAACAGCAGTTCTTGAATCCTACATCTTCCTTCCAACATAGTCTGCACAAATTAGAAGGAACCAGAAAAACAATTCTGGTAATATGATTAGAATAAAATACCACTATCATTCTTCACAGTACTAGAAAAGACAATTCTAAAATTCATATGGAACCAAAAAAGAGCCTGCATATCCAAAGCTATCCTAGGCGAAAAGCACAAATCTGGAGGCATCACATTGCCTGACTTCAAACCATACTATAAGGCCATAGTCACCAGAACAGCCTGGTACTATTATAAAAATAGGCATGTATAGAATAGAGAACCCAGAAGTAAACCCAAATACTTACAGCCAACTGATCTTCAGCAAAGCAAAGAAAAACATAAAATGGGGAAGGGACAAGAATGGATTTGATGAAGAAGGAACGCTATTCAATAAATGGTGCTGGGATAATTGAAAAGCCACATGTAGAAGAATTAAACTGGATCCTCATCTCTCACCTTATACAGAAATCAACTCAAAATAGATCAAGAACTTAAATCTAAGACCTGAAACCATAAAAGTTCTAGAAGATAACATCAGAAAAACCCTTCCAGATATTGGCTTAGGTAAAGATTTCATGACCAAGAACCCAAAAGCAAGTGCAACAAAAATAAAAAGATAAATAGATGGGATTTAATTGAACTAAAAAGCTTCTGTACAGCCAAAGAAATAATCAGCAGAGTAAGCAGAAAACCCATGGAGTGTGAGAAAAATCTTCATAATCTATACTTCTGACAAAGGACTAATATTCAGAATCTATAATACAAAGAACTCAAACAAATCAGCAAGAAAAAAGCAAATAATCCTATGAAAAGGTGGGCTAAGGACATGAATAGACATTTCTCAAAAGAGGATATATGGGTGGCAAATAAGCATATAGAAAAATGCTCAACATCACTAATTATCAGGAAAATGCAAATCAGAACCACACTGTGATACCACCTCACTCCTGCAAGGATGGCTATAATCAAAAAATCAAAAAATAATAGATGTTGTTGTGGTGAAGAAAGTGAAGAATGGATTTGGTGAAGAGGGAACACTTTTACACTATTAGTGGGAATGTAAACTAATACAATCACTCTGGAAAACTATGGAGAGTCCTTAAATAACTAAAAGAAGATCTACCGTTTGATCCAGAAATCCCATTTCTAGGTATCTACCCAGATGAAAAGATGTCATTATATGAAAAAGATATTTGCACACAGATGTTTATAGCAGCACAATTTGCAATTGCAAAAATATGGAACCAGCCCAAATGCCCATCAATCAATGAGTAGATAAAGAAAATGTGGTATATACATACCATTGAATACTACTCAACCTTAAAAAAGAACAAAATGATGGCATTTGCAGCAACCTGGACAGAATTGGAGACTATTATTCTAAGTGAAGTAACTCAGAAATGGAAAACCAAATATCAGATATTTTCTCTCATATATGTGAGCTAAGCTACGAGGATGAAAAGGCCTAAGAATGATGTATTATTGGACTTTGGGGGAAAGGGTATGGGTGGTGAGGGATAAAAGACTACACGTTGGGCAGTGTATACTGCTCAGGTGATGGGTGTACCCAAATCTCAGAAATCACCACTAAATAACTTATTCGTGTAACCAAACACCACCTGTCCCCCAAAAACCTACTGAAAAAAATTAAAAATAAAAAAGATGCCCAGGAAAAGCCACAAATAGGGAAACACATTTGCAATGTGATTGCCACTGATCAAAGACTAATATTCAGAATATGAAGAACACCTACAATGTAATAAATAAAGAATCAAACCAATAAAAAAATAAGCAACAGATTTGAGTATACATTTTACAGAGAAGAAACACAAAAGGTCAACAAGCGTATGAAAAATACTTAAACTACGTTAGTGATCAGGGAAAAACAAACTAAGATCACGGAGAGATACAATCCTTTTTCTTTTACAACCTTTTGATTGGTATTGATTAAGAAAGCTGACAAAACTAAGTGCTAGTGAAGTCTAGATGAAAGAAACTCATATACCACAGCTATATGAGTTTTGGAAAAGTTTTCCACTATCTTAAAATCTTGAGCATTTATATAATCTAAAACCTAGAAATTCCATTTCTAAGTAAATGCCTTAGGGCAACAAGTTTCATGCAGCATGAGATATGTAGTATGTTCACAGACAGGAAAATGGATAAATTGTGAAATTTTTTTCACGCAGTAGAAATCTGAATGCCTTTCAACTACATACAGGAGATGGATAAAATCAGTGATGTACAAACAGATCCCCTGTACGTAGTTGAAAGGCATTCAGGTTTCCACTATGTAAATGTACAACAACGGTTTTCCTGAAGAAAAGGAAGCCTTGATTTGTAGAGATTGATTTCTGTGGTGTGAATACTCCCACCGTGGCTGATTTCAAGCAGCCAAACTGAAATGGCAGTTGATTCTCCCAGTCTGGTATGAGCAAGTTGCAGCTCACTATAAAAATGAGTCTTAAAAGCCTAATGCTTCTTGAACAAAAGCAAGTCACAGAATGCCATTTTTATAAATCTCCAAAAAGCAAATGTAAATAATATGTTCTTTAGGAAAACATAAGTGACAAAACTATATTTAAAAAAGGAAATGATAAACACAAAATATTAGTTACTCTCAGGGGCAAGGGGAGGCTGGGCATTGGGATAAGAAAGGATCCCACAGATATATGAAGGTTTTTGAAAATGCCCTAATTATTAAGTGGTGGGTTTGGGGTATTTATTTTGTCATTGTCATTTGTAATTTAAATATATCATACATACTAATAGATGTGATATATTTATATAAATATATATACATGTTATATTTATATAAATGTTTTACATATGTTGTATTTTTATATGTCAAATATTATGTAATAAATATTTTTTTAAAACTGCTAGGGGAACGTAAACCAATGCCAATGTAGCATAATTCAAAGAAATGGGCACAGTTTATACATACTCAAATCTAGTATAGTGGTGATGACATGGCGTGTTCTTATGATAGACCTTTAACCCTGACAATGAACATTAAGTAATGTGTCGTTAGCAACATGGAGGCCCCAGGCTGGCCATTCATTGACACTTGCTTAGTTTCTGGAGTCAGCCTGGTTTCTGCTCATAGATATTCTTGCATGTGTACCTAGACTTAGGCCATCCTTCCCTGACTAACAATAAGGCCTTTTCCCTCCCTTCTCTGCCTATTTAGATCATCTGCTCTAAGATCATGTTAAGTCTCTCTTATGTTTTCTTTCTCTCAGTCCCTAATTGATTTTGAATTTTTGTTTCTCTTACTTCATCTGGATTATATGCTTCTTGAAGTTTTCTTATGTTACCCATCATGTCCAATACAAAACCAGACACAACAAGATAGGTACAATTTAATTAGTTGCCATTATTTTTTAAAATTTTATCAGATTAACTCCAATTTACCAATCTTTACCTATATATCCTTCAACAATCTCATTTACATGATTACTGAGTATTATAAGGACTCAAATTTCCTGGGAAATTAAATAATGTATCAATAATGTGTTGCAAATTATACTTTAAGCTCCCTTCTTGAAATGCCTAATCCTGCATTCTTCACATTCAGTTATTAGCATACCTAATCTGCAAATTCCAGAATATGAGTTTCTGATTTAGTACATTCTTTTCTACTTAAGTTAGTCAGATGGCTAGATCCAATAATTAAATATTATTGGCATTATCCAAAAATGTTATTGTGAGTTTTATGTCAGCTGTGCATCCACATTGAACTTGGCTAGACAAACATAAATATTTCTATAAGTAGGCATAACTTTGTGCATAAAAAAATCTATTGTGACATAAGCAGCAAAAGTAAAAATAATGGCTGAAAAAAGTTGGATGAAGCTAAGCACTACAATGAACTACAGATTTTTAGGTTCCCATCAACATGTCCAATCAACCACAAGGACTGAATTTCTAGTCCTGTCACAGATGATTAGATTTCTGATAAAATTACTTTATCTTTCCATGCTTCAGTTTCTTCTTCTCTAAAACGAGGATATAAGATAAACTGTCATGTTTGACAAATTTAGGGACTCATTTCCCACCCACCCATAGGTTATTTTAAATAGCTAAAAAAATAATTACTTATATTTGAAAAGAATGTATAAAAGAAACTGCTCTGGAATAGACAGAGCAAAATAGCTTACACATATTTACTCACCTGTTACTGTTAATAAGCAATGTACTTAGAACACATAAACAATAGTGTTTACTGCTCCAAGCATTAAACACCAAGGTTTTATTTTCATGATGTCTGTGGTCCCTACTAGCTTGTTAGATTTGTATCCTATTATTAGATTTGGAATATTTGGCAGTATCCATGTTACTTCATAACTTTCAAAAATGGTAGTTATGTAAATTTTCAAATGTTCTGGCAGTACTTATAGTTATCCCTTCATACTGAGCTGCATGGATGTTACTGTATTATAGATCTCTCTGGATGTGGTACCAATAACCAGGGAGAATTCGACAAAAACAGAAACAAAACAAAATGTAAACCACACAAAGTTACTAATACTATCTCTTTATAAATGTTCATCTTTGTTAAAAAATTAATATGGCTCTATAAATGTGTTCAAGTAAATTTCATGAAAGAAAATGTCATAGAAAATATTCAACTTCTTTTAAAAGCACTGGATACAGTGTTGGTATATAGTATTTGTTGAATAAATGAACACACAAATATACAAATACAATAAATGTATGAATGAAAGAATAAATACATAAATAATTAAGCAGAACGACATCTCTTAAAAACCATTAACTACTCATGGATAAGAGCTTAAAAACCCATTTATAGTATTTCTAGCTTTAAAAAATCAGTAAATCCATGAGAAGGTAGATTTTCTTGTCCTATATATGAAAATAATTTGCTTTGTAATGTAGAATAGAACATTTTAATGTTATTTATTTATTAAGTCAATAGACTACTCAAATAAGAACTTCAATGCACAAACAAAACAGGAAGCATACTGAGTGAATATTAAAATTATTGTAGCATTTGCTCACAGTTCTGCAGGATATAATTCAGTTTGGGAGGACTTAAATTATGCTTAATTTGTATCCTAATTTATTTATTGTCACCTTTACAATAGTGTTTTAGGAGCTGGAGTTTCAAGTATTCTTTACAAGTGGATTAATAGTTTTGCATTTGGTATAATTCTCATTATCTCTCCTGATTTTATCCACTAAAACTTGTTTATTTTTATTATCTATGTTCTGTTAGGAAAGGTAGTAAGTAAAATCTTTAAATTTACCTATAACTCTAGAATGATGTGTTTCTCCTGAAGTCAGTTTTATGGTGGAAGGCATTCTGTGTTCTAAAACAAAATCCACATTTACATCTGCATAAACTGTGTGCCCCAGGATTTAGAAACTTGTCTTCTTGAACGTAAAATTCTGAGTTCTCAGAGATAGAGAGAGCTCCATGACTCCAAAGCTATGATTACAGATTTGCACCAAGCTTGCCATTGTCTCCCTGGTATTCTGCAGCCATTAAGGGTTTGAAAGATTTCATGCTCTAATTCTCTTTTCAGAGTATACATTTTATGCAATAGAAAAATCTGTCTTCATATGTACATGAAGATAAAGGAAAATCTTTAGGGCTTTTTATGACTCCCTCAAGTATTAATAAATATAAGAAATCAATTTCTAAATCCAGTGATTTAAAATACCTTTCCCTTAATTGATTTTTTTTTTTAATTTGAAAAGTAGCAGCTCAAACTCAACTAAGGGAAGTTGACAGTCTTCAGGATAGATTATTTCTAGTTGCTCCATTTACCTATTCCTATGACAGAATTCTTTATAACCCATAGAAATCCTGGTGTTCTAATGGTTGTTATAATATCAGAAGACATGTGGAAAATGTTGCATCATTTTGTTCACATATTTGAAAGCCACTACTCACCCACCCGTCAATATATTCAATTCAGGCTAAGTAATTGCAACTTCTTGCTTCATACATTGAAATGGAAAACCTACCACCATTTAATAATATGAACCTTCCTCTGAGCTTTTTTTCAGAATGTTCCATTCCATCTAAAAGGGAGAGCATAAAATAGTATTTAAATTGCATAACTCCCCAAAAAGGAGAAACTTGATAGATAAAACAAATAATTATAAAATCATAAAACAGAAAAAGGATATTAAATATAATTATGTTTCAACAATTAGCTGAATTATATGCAAAAAATATTGCTTTATTTGTATAACTAAGAGAACTGTGGCTCTTGCACATTTCTGATGTCATTGTGCCCTTCTAAATTAAAAATGCTTATCATTTTTCATAAGTTGTCTTTAAGCTAAATAAATATTATTTCATGTTCCATTTTAACTCACAAACACTATGAATTTTTCAACAACCAACTCTGTTACTTTATTCTTCTCACAACAGGTTTATATATCAGGGAATTAGTAAGTAATATGTGATTATAATTTATTCTTTTTTAAAAAATAAAAATAGATTCCTTACTTGGGACTGAAGAAGCACTAATGGAGGAGGGTGAAGAATTTGAGAAAGCATCTATACTAACGGGACCTGTAAGTATATTCATTTACTTATTTTTTTAATTGCTAAAACTAATTTAAATTGCTAATAGGAAAACCTAAATAAAATATAATAAAGCCAGCTTTCTTACTGGTTGTTAGGCTGTTCTAAGTTGTTTCAACTGTTGGGGGAGGAAGACTTGAACTAGATGGGAAACGTGAAGTTCTGGTTTTATTAGCTGCTTGCTTGTGCATGTGAGCACGCTAAAAGATGATCACCTGCCATCTTAAACTTCAATAAGTTTAACTCTACTTATTTTGATAGAAAAACAAATATTTTACATATCCTGAAAGTTTACATATGACTTAAGCATGCTGTTTTTAGATGTGAAGTCCTTGTGATATGATATTTTTTTTAAACTATATCTCTTCAATACAATATATTGGGAGCAAACCATTAGGTTTAAGATTTTTTAATGCAATTTAAGGTTAAAAGAATAAATATAAAACCCTGAAATTCTATATAAATTCAAAATAAAAATAAATTTTATATAAACTCTAAATACAAAGTTCATAAAATATTTTGAGAGTTTCCATAAAAATAACTATTGCAATATTGAATTACCTTAAATATAATAGTTGGACTGGGTTTGTATACATGTGTATTCTCTAAGTTTGCTAGGGCTGTCATAACAAAGTAGCAAAGACTGGGTAGCTTAAATAACAAAAAGTTAGTTTCTCTAAGTTCTGGAGGTAGAAAAAGTGTTGCCATGGCTGGTTTCTTCTGAGGTCTCTTTTTTACCTTGTAGATGAATGTCTTCTCCCGGTGTATTTACAGCTTCTTCCCCTTGTACATGTCTGTGTCCTAATCACTTAATACCAGTGATACATCACCAGTATCACCAGTGACAGTGGATGAGAGCCTCCTTAATAACCTCCTTTAACTTAATTACCTCTTTAAAGACCTTATGTCCAAATATATTCTGAGGTACTTGGGCTAGGAATTCAACATAAGAAATTTTAGGCAGACATAGTTCAACCCATAGCACTCTGTGATGAGATTAACATGAATTAAAACATTATTCAGCTCATAGGATTTAGTTAAAAGCACCAAGTTTTCCTATGAACTTCTTAATAAAATTAATTTTTAAAATTACTGATAAAATTAATGTATCTTTGCTCAGATGTTATTTTCCCTGATGCTACTTAAAATTTTTCATTTTCCTTCTTCATTTTTCATATGGTACTTATGACTTCTACTATGTGATATAATTTATATGTTTGTTTTACTGTCTATTTCTTTCCACTATAATATAAGGTCTACCAGGGCAAGAATTTTTGTACAGTTTTTTCACTTCTACATCCACAGAAGAGTACCTACACGCAGTAGGCCCATAATATACAACACACACACACACACACACACACACACACACACACACACACACATACACATGTATATACATATATATGTATGTTGAATGCATAATTTAGCAATAATTCATCACCGTAAGATGAAAACTATTATATTTTCCTTTACAATAAAATGGTAATATCTTAGAAATTAAAAGAAGCATGGTAACCATCCAGTATAGCATTTCCCATCTCTTACCTTGGCATTTTCAACTATGGAATTTTCATTCCTCCATTCAATCCAGGGATATCTAACCTATAGATGAGGAAACAGAAACCCAGAAAAGCTAAGGAAATAAACCAAGTTCCTAAAGTTAAGAGAACAGTGATATCAGGAGTTGGGAACTAGTCAATTTTCCTTCTACTGTAAATCTTTAATATTTTTAGTGCTTTTCTGTTTCTTCTAGAAAGTTTATTCCTGTTTGTTAGATACTGTCTTCCATTCCTCACAAACATTGGTCCTAGTTCTACTCCTGGAGTGATAGCTTAAATCTAGTCCTTCTTACAATTAACTGATGTTCAGATATTAGAAACTACCAGCATGTCCCAAATGAGACTTAAATTTTTAGGTCAAAACACAGTCCATGCTTTTAACCCATTCTTACCTTGTGTAGTTTCAAAAAATTTCAGTACCTTGATGCTTCTTCTGAACATATCCTTGTTTGCCAAGTCCCCTGGAACATGTGAGTTATGCGACAACCAAATCTAGGGTTCCAAATAATGTTCTCACATAGGGTACAATGAGGTATGTAGTTGGAACAAATATGATTTGGGGATTATAACCTACTGTTGCATTAATTTTATTTTTTAAGAAATGTTCAGTCATTTATAAACTTCAGTATTTCTCCATAATCTCATGATGTTCTTTAGGTTGTGATAATCTGTCATTCATCACTTTTTGCAAAGCTTTATCAGCTGTGAATTCCACAAGGTCTACATTTTCCCCTCATGCCTTAATATATACCATTAGATTCTTCTTCTAATCATTTTCTCCAATCAAGATATATCCTGTCTATAGTATTTGGCTTCCTTAATAATACATAAAAATGCAAAGAAAAAAGAAATTAACTCTATTTGACCAAACTTTTCATGAGTGATTTCAAATGGGCTTGTAGAGATCTTTGCTTTCTTTCCACAGTGCTCACATAGTGCTTTCCCAGTGCAAAACTTTGTTACAGGTTAACTTGTATTTTATTTACATTCATTAGATTTTGCATTGAAAATTCTCAATTCCAGTGAATATCATATTACACATTTAAATCCTTCTGGAATTAAATGGAATAAAAACAATGCATGAATAAATGAATGAATGTCAGGACCCTGAAGCAGACAATTTCTAGATGGTAGTTGCTTTTATTATGAGAAAAGCGTGGATTAAAATACAAGTTAATTTTGTTAAAATAATGATGTTTTAGATGTAGATATTCTGAAAAATACTTCTGTAGTATTTCTTGGGGTAATATTTTTAGTAAATCAAGAAGAAAATTGGGACTTTAAATATTAACGAAGAATTGGAACAAAGCAACTCTTTTTCTTTATTACGGTAAGAAATATAAAATACTTCAAAGAAAATTTTGAGTCATATCCTGTACAAATATAAATATGCCACAAATATTGAAAACCATTTAAGGTAGTTTCAACACAGGCTGTCTCTATTTGCTAACTTTCCATGTTGAGCATTGTATATTAATAAGTGGAGAACAGATTCTTGGAAACTGTTTTTCCTAGTGGCTTACCCTGTGCTTGGAACGTTGCTTGAATATTTTGTGAATATTTAAGTGACGTAGAGGCAACATTTACATTTGAATTTTTATACTCCTCCACATAAGCAAGTTGTTATTCTGGAATTTCCCTCTCCCTCTCCTCTCTCTGTATTCTGGACTGCCTCTTAATATATATACAGCCTATGCAGGTTAAAACTGGATTTGTCAGGTAAAGCCATTTAGTAAACCAACAAAAAGGCAATTGTGAAAAGAAAATACCAAACAGCAGGTATTGATTATGATCTCTTAGCTTCATAAGTAATTATTTTAGATTGATGAACACAATATCAATGATTTTGAATTGCATAATTTCTTTGGCTTTCCTAATTTTTTTTTTTTTGAGACAGGGTCTAGCTCTGTCACCCAGGCTGAGTTCAGTGGTGCTGTCACCGCTCACCACAGTCTTGACCTCCTGGGCTCCAGCATTCCTCTCACTTCAGCATCTTAACCTCCTGAGTAGCTGTGACTACAGGTGTGCACCACCGCATCCGGCAATTTTTTCAGTTTTGTAGAAACATGATCTAGCTATGATTCCCAGGCTGGTCTTGAACTCCTGGACACAGGCAAAACTCCTTCCTTGGCCATCCAAAGTGCTGGCATTACAGGCATGAGCTTCCTTAATCTTAAAAAATCAATTTTGCTTTGAAAGTATTAAATAAACATATTGGTGTGAAGGGAAGATGAAGATAATTAAGAAAGACCTTTGATAGTAAATGTCTGAATTTTTTTCTTTTTTCCTTGTAAATTTTTTAAGTTATTACATTCATTAGTCAGTAATGACTAGCTTATTATAATCTGACTCTCATAAGACTTTATGTAACTGGTCATCGTTTCTTACTTAAAGTAGAAAATAAAATTAAAAGGACTTCTGTAAAAAAAAAATGTTTCCTAAAATGACCAGGGTTTACTAAAAGTTGTGCTTTTGGTATATTCTTCTCTTGGAGAGTTTTATCTACTTGGGGAGATATAAAAAATTGACTAGGATGACAGTAGTAGTAATGATATCATATATTTGTACAGTATTTTTTGTTAATTAAGTGCTTCACATATTTAATACCAATGGTATCTGAATGTTGTCATTCCCATGGCTTATCATTTTATCCTGACCACCCTGCTGTGAAGTAGTATTACTTAGCTTTAGAGGAGCATACTGAGCTTCCAAAAGATCTTGTGATTTGTCTCAGGTCACATAGACAGGGAAGGACAAAAACTCATGGTTCCCAGTGCCCAAACTCTCCTTCATAGAACTTGTTGGGATCCACACAGTTGGTACTTATTTGCAAGTTTGTATTTAGGCACTGAGTCACTGTTAACACCTGCAATGAAAAAGGGTTAAGTATTAGGCCATTATCAGTAGACAATATCTTTTATTTTATTTTATTTTTTGAGATGGAGTCTTGCTCTGTTACCCAAGCTGGAGTGCAGTGGTGTGATCTCAGCTCACTGCAACCTCCGCCTCCTGAGTTCAAGCAATTCTTGTGCCTCTGCCTCCTGAGTAGCTGGGATTACAGGCATGCACCACCATGCTCAGCTAATTTTTATATTTTTAGTAGAGACAGGGTTTCACCATGTTGGTCAGGCTGGTCTCGAATTGCCAATCTCAAGTGATCCACCCATCTTGGCCTTCCAAAGTGTTGGGATTACAGGCGTCAGCCACGGCACCTGAGCAGTGCTTCTTTTAAGTGTTTGCAGTCACGTTGAGGAGTCAGGCCACTAAACAGCTGTTTGCTACACAATTTGACAAGTGTAATAATAGTGAAAAGTCCAGAGTAATCAAACAACACACAGGAGGGATACTGTAGTGCATTGGAAGTATAGGTAGAATTATTCACTGGATTAAGTAGGTGGTGAAAAGCAAGAGTTTGAGGGACTGGATCAGAACAGGTAGTTTTTTATGAGAGAAAGAGATCAGTACAGTTCAGCATAAGAGATTAGCCTTGCTTAGATCCTTCAGAACTGGAGGAATCTGAGAATCCAGGGCAGTATGAAAAGATATCTTGGAATGGGGAAGCTACTGAGAAAGAAAGCAAAAGAAAAAAAAAGTATATGTCTAAGAAAAAAGTATCTGTGGTAAACTCAATCCAAAAGTTAGAGAATCTGGAATTATCTTGATAAAGTGCTGAGCTAGATTGGAGGTAACTTTGATTATTTTTAATCTTGCCAGATGTTGTGTGTATTAGTCCATTTCCACACTACTGATAAAACATACTCAGGGCTGGGAAGAAAAAGAGGTTTAATTAGACTATAGTTCCGTATGGCTGGGCAGATCTCAGAATCATGGCGGGAAGGTAAAAGGTACTTCTACATGCCAGCGGCAAGAGAAAATGAGGAAGAAGCAAAAGCGGAAACCCCCGATAAACCTATCAGATCTTATGAGACTTATTCACTATCATGAGAATAGCTCAGGAAAGACTGGCCCCCATGATTCAATAACCTCCTGCTGGGTTCCTCCCACACATGTAGGAATTCTGGGAGATACAACTCAAGTTGAGATTTGGGTTGGGGACACAGCCAAACCATATCATTCTGCCTCTGGACCCTCCAAATCTCATATCCTCACATTTCAAAACCAATCATCATACCTTCCCAGCAGTCCCCCAAAGTCTTAACTCATTTCAGCATTAACCCAAAGGTCCACAGTCCAAGGTCTCATCTGAGACAAGCCAAGTCCCTTCCACCTATGAACATGTAAAATCAAAAGCAAGCTAGTTACTTCCTAGATATAATGGGATTATAGGTATTAGGTAAATACAGCTGTTCCAAATGGGAGAAATTGGCCAAAACAGAGGGGTTGCAGGGCCCATGCCAGTCCGAAATCCAGCGGGGCAGTCAGATTTTAAAGTTTCAAAATGACTCCAGCTCTCATATCAAGGTCACACTGATGCAAGAAGTGGGTTCCCACGGTCTTGGGCAGCTCCACCTCTGTGGCTTTGCAGGATACAGCCTCTCTTCCGGCTGCTTTCATGGGCTGGTGTTGAGTGTCTATGGCTTTTCCAGGAGCATGTTGCAAGCTATCAGTGGCTCTACCTTTCTGGGGTCTAGAGGATGGTAGCCCTCTTCTCACAGTTCCACTATGTGGTGGCCCAGTAGAGACTCTGTGTTAGGTTGCAACCCTACATTTCCCTTCTGCACTGCCCTAGCAGAGATTCTCTATGAGGGCCCCAACCCTGCAGCAAACTTTTGCCTGAGCATCCAGGCATTTCCATACATCTTCTGAAATCTAGGCAGAGGATCCTAAACCTCAATTCTTGACTTCTGTGCACCAACATGCTCAACACCAGGAGCAAGCAGCCAAGGCTTAGAGCTTCCACCCTCTGAAACCACAGTCTGAGTTGTATGCCTGCCCCTTTCAGCCATGGTTGGAGCAGCTGGGATGCAGGGCACCAAATCCCTAGGCTGCACACAGCCTGGGCCCAGCTCATGAAACCACTTTTTAATCCAGGCCTCTGGGCTTGTGATGGGAGGGACTGCCATTCTCTTACATGGCCTGGAGACATTTTGTCTTGGGGATTAACATTAGAATCCTTGTTACTTACATAAATTTCTGTAGCCAGCTTGAATTTCTTCCCAGAAAATGGGTTTTTCTTTTCTATCACAGACTCAGGCTGCAAATTTTCCAAACTTTTATGCTCTGGTTCCCTTATAAAAGTGAATGCCTTTAACAGCACCCAGGTTACATCTTGAATGCTTTCCTGCTTAGAAATTTCTTCTGCCAGATACCCTAAATCATCTCAAGTTCAAAGTAACATAGATCTCTAGGACAGGGGCAAAATGTCACCAGTATCTTTGCTAAAGCACGGCAAGAGTCACCTTTGCTGCAGTACCGAGCAAGTTCCTCATCTCCATCTGAGACCATCTCAGCCTGAATTTTATTGTCCATATTGCTATCAGCATTTTGGGCAAAGCCATTCAACAAGTCTCTAGGAAGTTCCAAACTTTCTCACATTTTCCTGTCTTCTTCTGAGCCCTTCAAACTGTTCGAGCCTCTGCCTGCTACCCAGTTCCAAAGTCGCTTGCACATTTTCAGGTATGTTTTCAGCAACATTCCACTCTACTGATACCAACTTAACGTACTAGCCCATTTTCACACTGGTAATAAAAACATACCTGAGGCTGGGAAGAAAAAGTTTAATTGAACTTACAATTCCACATTGCTGGGGAGGTTTCAGAATCATAGCAGGTGGTGAGAGGCACTTCTTACATGGCAGTGATAAGGGAAAATGAGGAAGAAGCAAAAGTGGAAACCTCTAATAAACCTGTCAGATCTGATGAGACTTACTATCACAAGAATAGCACGAGAAAGACTGGCCCCCGTGATGCAATAACCTGCCCCTGGGTTCCTCCAATAACACATGGGAATTCTGGGAGATACAGTTGAAGTGGAGATTTCAGTAGGGACACAACCAAACCATATCATTGTGTTTTGTTGATTAGTATATAAAACATTCTGTTTATTGTTGCTGTAGGGAGAAATAAATAGCTTTTTCCCTTTTCATGCTTCCTGATTCTTTCTACTTCTACTCACAAGTAGTGGAGTTTGGATCAGATTGTGTAACATTGAAATTTCTCACATATGCCATATTTCCCAAGATCCCATGGATATAAACTTTAAAAATAATGAATTTGGACAAGATGCAAATATACTCTTTTCATAACTATAATTGAAAAACATGAAGATGAAGCATCTATGTATATATCTTCTGTATCACATACAACTCATGTATAATTTCAAAAAAATTGGACAGCAAGGGCATTGTTCCTAAATGGATTTCTTTTTACAAGAAAGAATTAAGTGAATTACTTTTTGTTAATTTTTATTTTTTTTATTCAGCCAATTGAGTACATAGGTCAGCAGAGTTCCTCTTGTACTTCTATTTGCTGACTGAATGTTAATTAGCAGAGTGGAATCCTCTTATAATAAGTCCTAAATGCTTTTGGGAATTATGTTAAAAGAGGAATTCAATTATACACAATGAACATTGATTTCTAAGACTTAAGAAAACTTTGGTCATCTGCTGAAGTCATTTGACATTTCTCAATAGGCAGGTTGCACAAATGCCTATTTCTTTTCTCCAGAAACATACATGCTACTTTCAAGCCAAATACTGCATATCTCCTTGGAGATTCACTCGTCTATCCATTTCTTCTTTCCAAGATCTTTACTTCTTCTGTTGTAAAGCATGCATAAAAAGATCTATACATTTGATTCCAGGTGAGATTTGTCAAAAAAAAAAAGATCTATATATTTGAAAGACATAAAATTACAAAATTATCACTTAGGTTTCATGGGAAGCATAAAAAAAATGTACCAATACTATTCCAGTGTAAAATATGGGTGAGGAATGGTTCTTTAGTGGACCTTTACGCTATGTATTTAACTATGAATTTTGATACTCCTGCTTTGTATCTTGTTTCTTATTAATATTTTTGCACTGTACACACAACCCTGCTCACAGAAACATTTTGTCTGTTTCATCATACTCACAACTTAAATTTTTAAGTTTCCAATAAAACATGTTCCAGATCATGTTTCAGACTCAAGTATAATTTTATGGCATGTAAATTACTGCACGTATTTTAGAGGCTTTGTGATTTTATATAAATCCATTTAAATAGTTGGGCAATAGAAGGAAAGTTGAGTGAATGAATTAATGAACAAGTTGCAATTATTTTCTTGCATTGTACATCTGTCATGGAAAACTAGGCACACAACTAGCATTTATGGAATTAAGATTAATCATATTTCAACTTGTACTCTTACAAAATGAAAAAGAAATGATTTCATTATAATCTCACCAAATAGAAGTAATAAATTATGATGAATTTTGTCCCTTGAAAGATAATGTTGGCAAATTGCTGGCAGCTAATTGTAGCAATGAATTTTATGTTAAAGACCAGCCATTAGTATACATTTTGCTCAATCCCAAAGGTTTCTCCTATTTCTTTTTCCTTCTGGCCTGTGGGATTTCACTTGACTTTTATGACTCATAGGCTAAGACGCCAGTAAAGCTGCTCAAAATTAAGTGCTATAGCACGCAAGTTATCTAACCAAATTTTGGGATCTGGTGGGATTTTTCCTTTTGACATTTCATGTCTGTTGATTTCTGAAATGTTAAGGATGAAAATATTTGCCCAGACCTATGCAAATATTATTTTTTAAAACATCTATGAGTTTGAAAATGTAACTTCTAAATGTTACATTTGCATAGGGAAAAAAATGACCTAAGATGATAAAGTATGACATAATAAATGTTTAAATATTGATTGTGGTTTTTAATTAAGTTTGTTTACGTAATTTTACTGTTTCTCCATTAATGAAAGTATGACATTATTTTTTGGTATCAGCTGAATTTTGCCTTTAATTTTTAAAATAATGGGGAGTGTGGCCTAATATACATTGATGCAGAACAAATATAATTAATTTTTAGGCAAATAATACCCAAGAAGATGTATGACAGCATGAGATCCCAATCATGAGTCTGTTAATTCTGAATGTGATGAGCAAAAAGGAAATCATACTTTTATATTTTTAGTATTTTGAAGTTATTGCTAATTCTGTGTTAAGTTGATTGTCACCTGCTGCAAATTTCGTTAGATTGCTATAGAAATGGGCTGAAGAGAAGAAAAACAATATGGATTATGTTTGTGTTTCAAGGTAAAGCCCTATAGCTCTGACTATGAATTGTGCAGGGTATGTGCTGGGAAATACATACCCTGTATGTACTGGATATTAAAATAATTTAATATCCAATTCCTTGTGGAAATGAAAAAGCATTAAATTACCCACAAGGGAGTTTCCTTTAATGTTCCTCTCCTTCTTCAGCTAAAACTACATAGATTACAGAAAATGGTTGGATTCTGAGTGCTTCCCTATAGAAGCTTACACATTTATGGGGTTCTTTTTTAACTTTTTAACCACATTAATCTAATCAAGGCCGTATTTCTGCTTATTGTAAAAAGTGACCATATTTGTTCTCTGAATCTGAAGACTGTGCTGACTTAAACAAATTGAAAAAAATATTTTTATTCCTGCTATTATGTTGACCTAATATGATGCATGTTAAAAGAACATTTGGAAAATAATTATATTTATATGTTTATATTGAAAGGATGTTGGCTGTTAGATTATATAATGAAAGTTGCTTTTTAAGAAACTAAACTCTTTTTAAAATTGAGTATAAAAAGCTTTACATTCTGCTTTTTGTTGCTTTACATTACATCAGTAAGCATATTCTTTTTTCCCATTATGGTTTTATTATTCTGAAAGTTAAAAAATGAATTACATCTATCTTACAAGCTAAAAGCAATAAGCATATTCTTATGTAAAATTTCTCTAGAAGTCTAATTGTAATGGCTGTGCATTATTGCAGCCTTACCTGTTTTAGTATCAATTAGACCAAGCAGCCTCTATTATTCATCTCTTAAAAGTTTTAAGACTTTAGTTTTGGTGTTAAATCATAACATAGAGTTGCCATACTTGATTTAATGTTAGGCTTTTAGGTTGGATATACCCAACTAGTTTGTCCCAGGCTACTGATCATTGGGATTGGTGACAGATATGCTGGGACCTGAGGGTTCCAGTCCTTCTGGTAACTGGTTGGAGTTTCATTCCGTGCAATCAGCCTATTCTAGGTTCCTCTGTGTACTGCACAAATATTATTTTCTATGTTTGTTTTGATGTGAAAGTGTTGAGACACACTGGTTTAGATTGCTTCTGAGATTTGACGCTTAAAAGGAATGCTTCGGAGAACAAAAATCACAGTCAGTGTCTCAATGTTTTCCTCAGCTAAAGTCCGAAAAGGGTTAAAGTACGCAAACTATTTTAAAGTTCTTAATACATTCCAGAGGAAGGCCATTTGCCATATTTACCAGGAATCCTCTAAACTCTTGCCAGAATTAAGCATTCTCTTAAAAATCTATAAATGAAAAGTAAAAATTCCACAAAATTGTTTCATCATGTTGATAAATATAAAATGAAACTTTTTGTCCTTGAAGTTAGATTTTATGGTTTACTAGTGAATTTCTTTAATTACTAATACATAATTTTTACATATATTTATTAGACATTTTAGTGATGTTTTTTCTGTGCTCCTGGCCATATTTCTTTTGGAGAGTTTATTTTCCTGTTGACTTGGTATTTATTATGTGTTAGAATAATGACTTGTATCATTACATATTTGTGGCAAATAATTTTTAGCATTTTTTCTTTTGTATTTTAATGTTATAATAGTTTTTTTTTATTATACAGAAGCTACATTTTTCTCTTTCTAATTCCTTCCATTTATTTTATACAGATTTTTCTCTCCAGTCTTAGATAAATATTTACCTAAAAGTTCTTCACGTTATCCCCTTGAATTCTTCAATCAATTTTGAGTTTATTTTGGTGGTTATTGTGAGGCAAGGGTTTAATAATATTTTCAAATAGAATTTGTTAGAGGCTAGGCATGGTGGCTCATGACAGTAATCCTAGCACTTTGAGAGGCCGAGGTGGGTGGATCACTTGAGGTCAGGAGTTTGAGACCTGCCTGGCCAATATGGCAAACCCCCGTCTCTACTAAAAATAACAAAAATTAGCTGGGTGTGGTGGCCAGCGCCTGTAACCCCAGCTACTCGGAAGGCTGAGGTGAGAGAACTGTTTGAACCTTGGAGGTGGAGGTGGAGGTTGCAGTGAGCCAAGATTGTGCCACTGTACTCCAGCCTGAGTAACAGATTAAGATTCTGTCTAAAAAACATAGAAAGAAAAAAAAATTTGTCATTCATTTTTGAGAATTCATCTCTTCTTTATTAATTTGATTTTTTCTTTTCATCTTAATTACTATGTAAAATATTGTCACAGCTAATATTTATTTAATTTAGCTTTTTACCAGATATTGTACAAACATTATCCCATTTATTGCCAACAGATTTTACTTATTAACCAAGTTATATGTGAGAAAACTAAGATTGAGGGAGTTGTAGTAGATTGCCTTAAATCCCTCAGTTTGTAAGCCTGGGGAGCCAGGATTGTACGTATTCCATGTCTTCAAAATGTAGGCTATGCTAAGTTAACCATTGTCATATAAGCAGTAGAGAGTTAACCTCCATCAATTTGTATTCTATTTCTGTTTTGGTTATTGCAGTTTTACATGCTGAAGTAGAAAAATCCTTCCTTTTGTTTTTCTTTTGCAAAATCAAAGAATTTAACCATCATACAATAACTAGCTGTTCTTCATCACCACCCTAAAGCATTCCTTCTTGTATGATTTTTTTTTTTTTAAGTACAGGTTTAGCGTTTCAATATTTCAAGAAAAGTTTGGGAGATCTTTTCCCACAATACAAAAACTACTCATCAGCTTCTAGAGATTATTTAAGTTGCTTATGCAAAAAGTATTTCATCTAGTGATTTTTATAGAGTTTCTGAAATAAAGCTTAAATAATATTCACAAGAATCTTACAAATTAGAGGACAGAATTGAAATCTTAACTTCTAGGTTTTTTTATTCAGAATATTGGGACATCAAGTTTCAGAAATAACAGAGTCTTCTTGGGAAAAAAGGAAGTTGAGTAATTTGTAAGTAAATATCTTTCCACGATGTCACAACTACAAAAACGTATTTGTATTTCCCAAGAATTGTGAATCAGATGTCTGTATTTATTTTACTTAAATCTGAATTTCTGAAACTTGTCATTTCCTTTTTAAGTCACTGATGATACTTTTTTTATGTTTATTAAGAAAGTATTTCCATTCCAGTAGTAAGAATACAGGCTTACTTTTAAAAAGAAATTTCTGGAAAGATCACCTAATCGAAGAAGAAATATAAAGGGTTTATTAGCTAAGGAGACAAACTTCAAATGATATCAATAAAAGGTAACCAAGAACTAGTAGACATCTGTACTTGGAGACCACTGCAGTTGAGAAATGACCATGTAGAGTCTGTTGTTGCAGGAGAAAGTGGCAAGAATATCTCAGCCTGAAGAACCTGCAGCCTACAGACAGTAAAATGAGAGCACACAGTAGGGAGACTTTGGAAGTGGAAGTCATTAACCTCTGCCAGGGGTGCATTTCCTGACACCTGTGTGTCCCTGTGGCCCCATCACTTGAGGCCAAGTCAGCGATCAACATGAGGAAATCAGTAATACTTTGGTGGATTTGCCTCACTGGACTGCATTCCTGGGAGACGACAAGATGAATGAACACGCTCGATTCGAATTTTGCTTGCAGGCTTTTCCATGCCCAACACACCTTCCACCTCCAGATCCCTTTCTATTTCCATTTCTGTCCTCTGGCCAGTCCCCATTATTATAGAAACTTCTTCCTACAGTATATCATCACTGTTTCTTTTAGTTAATAATCTAGGAAGCTGGACACCACCATCCTTCATTTCTCCTTCTGCTTCCATCCTAGGTCGAGGTAGTCACATTCATATTTTTAACATCTCTTCTCCACTCATATTTGTGCACATGACTGTCCAACCCAGGAGTTCCCATCTGGTGGGTAGTGGGATACATGCCTCTCTGGGAGGCCAGACCTTGCTTGAGATCCACTGCTGTAGGTATTGATAGAGATTCAAGTGGGGAAACTAATTGTGAATGGTCCACAGGTCTCCTAGACAATCAGGAACCCTATAATCACGTAAAATAATTGAAATTAAGCCCTTACCTACATTAACTTCTTTAAAATCACACATCCCCTTTGTGAGGTAAGTTTATCTTAATTTTTAGATAGAAAAACTAAGTTTTAGAGAAGGTCAGTAACTACAGCTAATGGTGTAGATATGATTGGAACTTATCTGTCACCCTCCAAAGCCCCATTGCCCCACATTGGGGCACTGATGGGATTCATATAATCCCTTTCCCACTTGTTTTTAGAGGCCAGTGAGTATGTACCTGGACTTCGGGGAGTAGTTTCAATGGTATCTGTCTTATACACAAGATTTATATGTAAGGTTTGCTATGAAAATAAGAATTGCTTTGCTATAAACAAACTTTGAAATTACTCATTCAAATTATTCTGAAATTTGAGTGTTGATGCTATTTTCTTATGCAGCATTAACAATAACATGTAGCTATCTGTTCTTTTTGCATCCTGTGAATATTTTGTCTTTTTTAGCAAGTATTTTTAGGGCTTCATGATTTAGAGAATTATAAAAGTATTTTCTTTACAAAGACATTTATATTGAAGATGTTGAATACCTTTAAGAGCCTAAAAATCATGTTTGCTTTGGTCAAGTAACAAAAAATTTACTTATGTTAAACGAAATGTCATTAAAGTTTTTCAAGACTCATAAAGTTAGATATAGGGGGCCGCAGTTATAATTTTTTATACTTTAAATTATTTGCAAGTGTGTCTAATTTGAGAGAGAAAAGAAAAAATCATAAATGCAATGTTATTAATAAATAAAAATTGGCAGAAATATATGAGAAAGCATTTTATACTCAGGAATGAACCCTAGCCAATTCTATCACTTTCTCTTTTAGTGATCATTAAATATTAACTATATTACTCCTAATCCAAACTTGTAAAACACCAAATTTCCACTTTCCCTCTTTTTTTGAAACTGCCCAATTTAAATTCTGTTCCTTGAGGGCTGATTCTAAAGAATGTAGTTAGCTTGTGACTTCAGGTACAATAACACCCGAGTAACATTTCGGAAAGCCTCCTTATTCCACTGTTGACTGGTTTCCTGCTAGACAACTGAAAGCTGATGTTCTCCATTTCTTAGACCAAGGGCTTTTTTATACAGCTGTTGACATAAAAAGAAAGCAAAGAAACTTAATAAATCACCTTTTGTACATTAGAAATTCAAGCATAACATACTCATTTTATCTGTGGTTTCAAGCCTTTGCTCAGCTATGATGTCCAAATGTCAAATAAATAGTCATCTTTTATGTGTTTTCACACTGTCAGTAAAATAGACTGTAGCAAGGCAAACCGTCCACATGTCTGTGGCTGGTTTTCAAAAATCAATAACTAACATTTACAAGTGCATTTCGTTACTAAAATGTTTTTTGTTATTTCAACAAACCTAGAAGTACATATTATTATTATCTTCATTTTAAAGATGTGAAATGAAGCCCAGAGAGAATGGCATCCCCAGTCATATAGATCTAGAATTCTTTTAGGTTTATTCTGAATGTATTTTAGAATTTTAGCAAATAGGTGGCAGTGTAGCTTACAAAATCATCAATCAGATTATTTTACCCTTATTTGATATGAGTTCAGAGAGTTCCATGATATTGATTCTGTGATTATCAACACTAGGATATATTTATAATAAATCAATATAATACAATAAAATGAAACATAATTTTTATCATAATAAGTCATGTTCATCTCAGGATATTGAGTGCCTCTCCCAGTGCTAAGAGGAGGTACTCTTCTTAAATAAATACTTGGTAGATTGAACTGAAGGAGGAAAAATCACCCTAAGAACTTTTAGGTGTTCTTTTATTCATTGGCCACTTTTTCCAAATGGTTAGTATCATAAGGAGAATATAATGGTATACTTCAAACTTCACATTATAGCTCTTTTAACGGAACTTAAAGTGGCAGATCCTGTGTCTTAGGTACTTCCTATGAGTCCAGTTATTAGGCTGGGGTTATTGGATAATGTGGATCTGAGTAATTTTCATTTTTAAAATTTTAATCTCTTTAGAAATTTAACTTTTTATCTAACTAAATAACAGTAACTCCAAATTAAATGTTTGAGAATGCCATAATATTATTATCATCATGTGGCCGTGGTGTCAGTATAACCATAATTAATAGGATTTAGTTTAACTCAGAGTGGCTTTGGAAACTACAAGTTCTTAGTATCTCCAAGACATCTAAAACATGCTTCTAGAATAGGCTTGGAAAGCTCTACCTAAGGCAGTATGTTATTAAAACTCTTAGTTTAAATTCTTATTTGAAGGAAAATAAAATGCTCCATATCTTCAACCACTTTGTCTATTGCTGCTTCAATTTTCTGTCCTTAATAGAAACCTAATACTTTCCCAAGAGTTTATCACTTGTTCTTTTATGCAAATATTCATTATATTTTCATGCCACAGTTATGAGAGGCAATATTGTTTATCATAGTTCTCCACTGCAACTTCATGATCATTCATTTTCATTTCTAAATAAAAATTCCTTTGGTAATGGGCTGAATGCTCCAATTAAAAGGCACAGAATGGCCAGCTGAATAAAGAACCAAAGCCCATTAACATGCTGTCTTGAAGAGACCCATCTCACACGCAGTGCCACCCATACCCTCAAAATAAAGGGATGGAGAAAAATATACCAAGCAAATGGAAAACGGAAAAAGCAGGGGTAACAATCTTAATTTCAGACCAAACAGACTTTAAATCAACAAAGATTTTTTAAAAAATACAAAGAAGGGCATTATGTAATGGTAAAGGGTTCACTTCAGGAAGACTTAACTATCCTAAATATACATCTGCCTAACATCAGAGCAGCCACATTCATAAAGCAAGTTCTTAAGAGACCTGCAAAGAGACCTAGACTCCCACACAATAGTAGTGGGAGACCTCAACATTGCACTGACAGTATCAGACAAATCATCAAAGCAGAAAATTAACAAAGATATTTAGGACCTGAACTCAGCACTAGATCAAATGGACCAGACAGACATAATACTCTCGGTCCCAAAGCAACAGAATATACATTCTTCTCATTGCCACATGGCACATGCTTTAACATTGATTACCTAATCAGAAATAAAATACTGCTCAGTAAATGTAACAGAGCAGAAATCATGAAAACCAATCTTTTGGACCATAGCACAATCAATTCAGAAATCAAAACTAAGAAATTCAATCAAAACCATACAATTACATGGAAACTGAATAACCTGCTCCTGAATGACTTTTGGGTAAATAATGAAATTAAGGGAAAATCAAGAAGGTTTTGGAAACTAATGAGAACAAAGATAAAATGTTTCAGAATTTCTGGGACAGAGCCAAGGCAGTGTTAAGAGGGAAATCATAGCACTAAATGCCCACATTGAAAACTTAGAAAGATCTTAATTTAGCAACCTAACCTTGCAAATAGAAGAACTAGAGAACCAAGAGAAAACTAACCCCAAAGTTAGCAGAAGACAAGAAATAACAAAAATCAAAGCTGAACTGAAGGAAACAGAGGCATAAAAAATCATCCAAAAGATAAAGGAATTCAGGAGTTGGTTTTTTGAAAAAATACTTAAGTATGTAGATGGTAAGCTAGACTAATGAAGAAAAAAGACCCAAATAAACACAATCAGAAACAACAAAGGGGATATTACCACTTACCCCAAAGAAATACAAATAACCAGCAGATAATAATACAAGCACCTCTATGCAGATAAACTAGAAAATCTAGACAAAGTGTATAAATTCCTGAACACATACATGCTCCCAAGAATGAACCAAGGAGAAATTGAATTCCTGTGTAGACCAATAACAAGCTCTGATATTTAATCAGTAATTAATAGCCTACCAACCAAAAAAAGCCCAAGATCAGATGGATTCACAGCTGAATTCTACCAGATATATGAAGAAAATCTTATACCTTTCCTGCTGAAACTATATTCTAAAAAATTAAGGAGGAAGGACTCCTCCCTAACATTCTATGAGGCCAGCATCATCCTGATAGCAAAACCTTGCAGAGACACAACAAAAAAAGAAAACAGACCAATATTCTTGATGAATGGTGATGCAAAAATCCTCAACAAAATACTGGCAAACTGAATCCAGCAGCACATCAAAAAGCTTATCTACCACAATCAAGTGGGCTTTATCCCTGGGATGCAAGCTTGGTTTAACATATGCAAATCAATAAATATGATTCATCACATAAACAGAACTAAAGAAGAAACTACATGATTATCTCAATAGGTGCAGAAAAGGCTTTCAATAAAATTCAACACCGCTTCATGTTAAAAACTCTCAATAAAGTAGGTTTGGAAGGAACATACCTCAAAATAATTAAGAGCCATCTCTGACAAACCCACAGTCAACATCATACCAAATGGGCAAAAGTTGGAAGCGAACCTTCAGCTGATAAACATTTCAGCAAAATCTCAGGATACAAAATCAATGTACAAAACTTAGTAGCACTCCTATACCAACAACAATCAAGGCAAGAGCCAAATCGGCAACACAATACCATTCAGTTGCCACACAAAAAATGAAATACCTAAGAATACAGCTACCTAAGGAGGTGAAAGGTATTTACAATGAGAATTACAATACACTGCTCAAAGAAATCAGAAATGACACAAACAAATGAAACAACATCCCATGCTCATATATAGGAAAAATCAATGTCATTAAAATAGCTCTGCTGACTAAAGCAATTTGTAGATTTAATGCTATTCCCATTAAACAATCAATGATATTATTCACAGAACTAGAAAAAAAAATTTAAATTCATATGGAACCAAAAAGTCCAAATAGCAAAGACAATCCTAAGAAACAAGCAAGCAAACAAACAAACAAAGAAAAAATCCACCAAGCTGAAGGCATCATGCTACCTGACTTCAAACTATACTATAGGACTACAGTAACCAAAACAGCATGGTACTGATATGAAAACAGACACATAGACCAATAGAACAGAATGGAGAGCCTGGAAATAAGGCTACACACCCACAACTATCTGATCTTCAACAAAGCTGACAAAAACAAACAATGGACAAAATACTTTCTATTCAGTAAATGATGCTGAGATAACTGAATAGCCAGCTATATGCAGAAGATTGAAACTAGATCCTTTGCTTATACCATATGCAAGAATTAACTCAAGATGGATTAAAGACTTAAATGTGGCACCCAAAACTATAAAAACTCTGGAAGACAACCTAGGCAATACCATTCTGGACATGGAAACAGGCAAAAATTCACAACAAAGATGCCAAAAGCAATTGCAACAAAAGCAAAAATTGACAAATAGGATCTAATTAAACTAACGAGCTTCTGCATAGCAAAACAAACTATCGACAGAGTAAACAAACAACCTACAGAATGGGAGAAAGTTTTTTTTTTTTTTCAAACTATATATCTGACAAAGGTCTAATATCCAGCATCTATAAGGAACTTAAACAAATTTACAAGAAAAAAATCAAACAGCCACATTAAAAAGTGGGCATGAACAGACACTTTTCAAAAGAAGACCTACATTCAGCCAACAAGCATATTTTTTAAAAAAGCTCAATATCACTGATCATTAGAGAAATACATATCAAAACCCCAGTGAGACACCATCTCATACCAGTCAGAATGGCTATGATTAAAAAGTCAAAAAATAACAGATACTGGTGGAGTTGCAGAGAAAAAGGAATGCTTATATGTTGTTGGTGGGAGTGTAAATTAGTTCAACTGTTGTGGAAAACAGCATGGCAGTTACTCAAAGACCTAGAAACAGAACTGTCATTTGACCCAGCAATCCCATTACTGGGTATATTCTCAGCAGAATATAAGCTGTTCTGTCATAAAAACACATATGTTCATTGCAGCAATATTTACAATAGCAAAGATATGGAATCAATCTAAATGCCCACCAATGGTAGACTGGATAAAGAAAATGTGGTACTTATACACCATGGAATACTATGTAGTCATAAAAAAGAATGAGATCATATCTTTTGTGGGAACATGGATGGAGGTGGAGTCCATTATCCTTAACATACTAATGCAGGAACATAAAACCAAATACTGCATGTTTTCACTTATAAATGGGAGCTAAAGATGAGAAAACATGGACACAAAGACGGAAACAACACATGCTGGGGCCTTTCAGAGGGTGAAGGGAGGGAGGAGGGAGAGGATCAGGAAAAATGGGTACTAGGTTCAATAGCTGGATGAGAAATAACATATTCGACAAATCCCTGTGACACAAGTTCACCTATATAACAAACCTGTACATGTACCCCTGAACTTAAAATAAAAGTTGAATTAAAAAAATCTTCTTCCCCTGACATTCATATTATCTGATATAATTTTTTCCAATAAAAATAAACACTTTTATTTCATTTTTAATTTTTAAATTGTTTATATTTTTGTGGGTACATACATGTATGGATTTATGGGATCCATGAGATGTTTTGATGTGGGTGTGCAATGCGTAATAATCACACCAGCATGTGCATTAAGCAAGGTAAAAATTCAATTATCCTCTTTTAATTATTTTTAAATGTACAGTTGTTACTGTTGACTGTAATCACCCTGTTGTGCTAGCAAATACTAGGTCTTATTCTTTTGAACTATATTTTTGTGTCCATTAACTATCTTCAGTTCCCACCACCCCATCCACATTACACTTCCTAGCCTCTGGCAACCATCCTTTAACTCTTTTATCTCCATGAGTTCAATTGTTTTAATTTTTAGCTCCCACAAATAAGTGGGAACATGCAAAGTTTGTCTTTTGGTGGGTGCCTGGCTTACTTTACTCAACATAATGTCCTCCAGATCCATCCATGGTATTGTAAATGACTGGATCTCATTCTTTTGCATAGAGGAATGGTACTCCATTGTTTATATGTACCACATTTTCTTTATCCATTCAATTGTTGATCGACATTTAGGTTTATAGATTTTCAATTTACCACTCACATTCCTTAGTCACTGAGGACTTTGACATGATATAACCAATCTATCCAACATTCTAGCTTCAAAATTTTTCTACACTGTATTCCTCCATACCTTCCACCCAATATTTCATGCCTGCGGCCACACCTGTAACCTTATCATAACCTAGTTTTTTTTATTCCTCTAGACTTGAACTCCAGTGTGTCAGTGGTAATACCCTCCTTTTCATTTTCTAATTCTATCAGTCCCACTCTTCCTCTTCTTTGACTCCCCTAAGAACTCCAGGCTGTAAGCAATTGCCTCCTTATGGCTGCCTTATCCAGAACTGTCATTTCATCAATGTCTCTCCATTTAGCCTTCCTTTGTTGCTAATCTCCAGTTTTCATCTGCCCTCAATACCTATCTCATTCTCCCTACCAATTACTCCAAACCTGATCCTAGCTTCCTACTTCTCAAGAAAAAAATAAAACTAGCAAGCAAGTAAAACCAAACAAATAAAACTTGGGTCCCTCAGGTATAAAGTCCTTTAACATCTATAAGCCTGTACTCATCTGTGTTAAGCAGCCCCTCTCATTTGTTTTTATCCAATCTCAGAAGAGGTTTAAATTATCCTGTTCTAGGATTGCTCTGACGTAATCCTTTCTCCCCATTTCTAAAAAGGTACTTCTCTGTCTTTTGCTGTATTGTTAACACTTCTCTTTCTACTTTCTGCAGGGTATGGACATTCTCAAGAATATATATTTTTCTTTTTTTTATATGTATATTTTATTGCATTTTAGGTTTTGGGGTACATGTGAAGAACATGCAGGATTGTTGCATAGGTACATACATGACAACGTGGTTTGCTGCCTTCCTCCCCATCACCTATATTTGGCATTTGTCCCCATGTTATCCCTCCCCAACTCCCCACCCCCTGCTTTCCCTCCCCTTGTTCCCCCCGCACAGACCTCAGTGTGTGATGCTCCCCTCCCTGTGGCCATGTGTTCTCATTGTTCAACACCCACCTATGAGTGAGAACATGCAGTGCCTGATTTTCTGTTCTTGTGTCAGTTTGCTGAGAATGATGGTTTCCAGGTTCATCCATGTCGCTACAAAGGACATGAAGTCATCATTTTTTTATGGCTGCATAGTATTCCATAGTGTATATGTGCCACATTTTCCCTGTCCGGTCTGTCATCGATGGGCATTTGGGTTGGTTCCAAGTCTCTGCTATTGTAAACAGTGCTGCAGTGAACATTCGTGTGCATGTGTCCTTATAATAGAATGATTTATAATCCTTTGGATATATACCCAGTAATGGGATTACTGGGTCAAATGGAAAATAAATGAACAAATGATTTCATTTTCTACCTTTAGCTACTATTGCCCCTGCCTGTCTTCTGCCCTTTTCACCAACATCTCAGAAAAGATGTTGTTGTTTTCTCATTTGTTTTTGTCCAATCTCAGAAGAGGTTTAAATTATCCTGTTCCAGGATAGCTCTGATGGAATCTTTTCTCCCCATTTCTAAAAATGCACTTCTCTGTCTTTTGCTGTATTTTTAACACTTATCTTTCTACTTTCCTGCAGTCTGCAGACATTCTCAAGCATTTTTCAACAGGAAACAAATGTACAAATGATTTCATTTTCAACCTTTAACTACTATTGCCTCTGCCTGTTTTCTGCCCTTTTCACCAACATTTTAGAAAGGAAAGACACGGCTTCTTTCTCACTAATGAATTATTTAATTCATTGCAAAAGTGAAAATATATTTATACATATCAAAATCCAATTAACTCCTTTCAGCCTTCATTTTATTTCATCATTTTGTGGAAACTGATAAAGTTGATTACCACTTTTTTTCATGAATGTCCTGCTTCTTTTGTCTTCTTAAACCCCATTCTCTTCTGATCATCTGGATTCCTGACCATCCATCTTAGTCTTCTTTGCTAGACATCTTCCTTTCTTCCCCTAAAATTCTGATGTTAACCAATACTTCTTGTCCCTCTTTTCTTCTCATCTTGCCCACTTTGAGTAATTCCATCCTGACCCATGACTTCTATTGACTTTAAGTCCAGCTCTCTTATCTCAATCTTTTCCTGAGGTTCAGAATTATATATACAAAACCAAACCAGGAGCACCACATATCATGAAGAAAAAGTACCAACAATCGAGAACTTATTCACCAGATGTCCTGTGAGTATTTCAACATTAAATTGTCAAAGGTTAATTCTTTAAACTTCCCTTGTTTTAGACTTAATTCAAAATTCTCACAATCTCTTCCTCCAAACATTTTGAAAATATCTCTTTGTTTTTGGTTTTATACTCCATCAATTCCTTCTACTAAAAACTAAAAACGTATTTCTAAAATAGAATCCTCATGTTATTGTTACCAGAAGAATAACATTCAAACTATTTGATTTGGCATACATGATCCTCTATAAACTGGACTTACCATTTCTTCCCCTTGTATTCTGCCCCTCTAGCCACTGTGAATGGCTTACCATCCTTAGAATCATGCATGTTAGTTTCAAGATTTCTTTTGGTTTATTTTATTTTTAAGAGAAGAGGTTTCTTTCAGGATGCTGAATATTGGCCCCCGCTCTCTTCTGACTTGTAGGTTTTCTGCAGAGAGATTGCTGTGAGTCTGATGGGCTTCCCTTTGTGGGTAACCCAACCTTTCTCTCTGGCTGCCCTTAGAATTTTTGCTTCATTTCAACCTGGGTGAATCTGACAATTATGTGTCTTGGGGTTGCTCTTCTTGAGGAATATCTTTGTGGTGTTCTCTGTATTTACTGAATTTGAATGTTGGCCTTCCTTGCTAGGTTGGGAAAGTTTTCCTGGATAATATCCTGAAGAGTGTTTTCCAACTTGGCTTAATTCTCCCTTTCACTTTTAGGTACACTGATCAAACATAGATTTGGTCTTTTCATGTAATTCCACATTTCTTGGAGGCTTTGTTCATTTCTTTTCACTCTTTTGTTTCTAATCTTCTCTTCTTGCTTTATTTCATTGAGTTGATCGTCAGTCTCTAATATCGTTTCTTCTGCTTGATTGATTCGGCTATTGAAACTTGTGTATGCTTCAGGAAATTCTCATACTATGTTTTTCAACTCCATCGGTTCATTTATGTTCTCTTTAAGCTGGTTATTTTAGTTAGCATTTCATCTAACCTTTTTTCAAGATTCTTAGCTTCCTTGCATTGGGTTAAAACATGCTCCTTTAACTCGGAGAAATTTGTTATTTCCCATCTTCTGAAGCCTGCTTCTGTCAATTTGTCAAACTCATTCTCCATCCGGTTTTGTTCATTTGCTGGCAAGGAGCTGTGATCCCTTAAAGGGGAAGAGGTGTTCTGGTTTTTGGAGTTTTCGCCTTTCTGCACTCATTTCTTCCTATCTTTGTGGATTTTTCTGCCTTTGGTCTTTGAGGTTGGTGACCTTTGGATGTGGTCTTTGAGTGGGCATCCTTTTTGTTGATTTTGAAACTATTTCTTTCCGTTTTTTAGTTTTCCTTCTAATAGGCCTCTCTGCTCCAGGTCTGCTGGAGTTTGCTGGAGGTCCACTCCAGACCCTGCTTGCCTGGAAATCACCAGCGGAGTCTGCAGAACAGCAAAGACTGCTGCCTGTTTCTTCCTCTTGTAGTTTCATCCCAGAGGGGTACCTGCCAGATGGCAGCCAGAGCTCTCCTATATGCAGTGTCTGTTGGCCCCTACTGGGAGGTGTCTCCCAATCAAGATACAGGAGGGTCAAAGAGCCACTTGAGGAGGCAGTTTGCCCCTTATCAGAGCTCCAATGCTCTGTTGGAAAATCTGCTACTCTCTTCAGATCTTCAAGGCAGGGATGTTTAGGTCTGCTGAAGCTATATACCCCTTTTCCCAGGTGTTCTGTCCTAGGAAGTTGGGGGCCTTATTTATAAGTCCCTGATGAGCTGCTGCCTTTTTTTCAGAAATGTCTTGCCCAGCAAGGACATCCAGTGAGACAGTAACTGTAGCCGCTAAGCTGTGTTGGGCTCTGCCCAGCTCAGATTTCCAGGTAGCTTTGCTTACACTGTGGGGTTGAAACTGCCTACTCCAGCCTCAGCAATGGTGATGTCCCTCCCAACACCAAGCTGGGAAGTCCAAGGTTGAGCTCAGACTGCTGTGAGAATTTCAAGCCGGTAGATCTTAGCTTGCTGGTCTCAGTGGGGGTGGGACCTGCCAAGCCAGACCACTTGGCTTCCTGTCTTTAGCCCCCTTTCCAGGGTAGTGAATGGTTCTGTCTCACTGGCATTCCAGGCATCGATGGGTTATGAAAAAAAAAAAAAAAAAAAACTGCTGCAGCTAGCTTAGTTTCCGCCCAAATAGCTGTCCAGTTTTGTGCCAGAAACCCAAGACCCTGGTGGTTGTGTAGGTACCAGAGGGAATCTTCTGGTCTATGGGTTGTGAAGACTGTGGGAAAAGCTCAGTATCTGGGCTGGAGTACAAGAAACAGTCCCTTAGGGCTTCCCTTGGCTAAGAGAGGGAGTTCCCCAGCCCCTTGCACTTCCCAGGTGTGGCAGTGCCCCACCCTGCTTTGTCTTACCCTCCTTGGCCCACACCCACAGTCCCAATGAGATGAACCACGTACCTCAGTTGGAAATGTGGAAATCACCCACCTTCTGCATTGATCTCACTGGGAGCTGCGGACCAGAGCTGTTCCTATTCGGCCATCTTGCCCAGAGACCCAGCTTCATCACAATTAAAAGGCTTTTAAGGCAATGAGAGGGTTTCAGCTAAGCCTTTTGTGTAGATGGACAGAGGCTTGTGAAAAATCTCATACCAATGTTTGCATTCTTGGGATAACACAATTAGAAAACAATGACCAAAACAAACCATTTTTTAAAGTTTCATTGCTTTTAGAAATTGTATTTGTTATTTTACAGGACAAAATATTCATATGAGAATATTTCTACTTTCAAACAAGCATTTTTTGTCTTCTTCTATTAGTAAATGTAGTAATGGTACATTTAAAAATCCAGGAGAGAAGTTATTTTCAGTAAGACATTATTAAAATATACGAATGTGTTTATATTTTTATGTTTATAAAAATGTATTTATATATATATATATATATATTTTTTTTTTTTGAATCAGAGTTTCACTCTGTCGCCAGGTGCCAGGCAGGAGTGCAGTGGCACAATCTCGGCTTACTGCAACCTCTACCTCCCGGGTTCAAGCAATTCTCCTGACTCAGCCTCCTGAGTAGCTGGGACTACAGGCGCACGCCACCAGGCCCAGCTAATATTTGTATTTTTTGTAGAGATGGGGTTTCACCGTGTTGGCCAGGATGGTCTCGATCTCTTGACCTCGTGATCCACCCGCCTTGGCCTCCCAAAGTGCTGGAATTACAGGCATGAGCCACCACGTCTGGCCCAAAATGTATTTATATTTTTATAAAATATATTCCTATATTAAAACATATAGTACATATAATATTTTATTAATTTTATCTGAAATATTTTAATATTTAATAAAGTAATAAATTATATGGATAAACTAATATTTGAAGTTAATATTTAATAAGAATTAAATATGTTAATAAAAGGCATATTAATCTGTACAAACATAATAAATTATCAGATAAAACACATTTACTTCTATCTTGACTTTTTAATAATACAGTTGTTATTTGAAGCATTATTTAGGTTAAATATTATTAAATTGGTTAAGAAAATTATATTAAATAACTTTTTAAAAACAATTTCTGGCAAAACAAAATGTATAAATAAACCTTCCTGTTAAAGCTGATTATTTAGTTATGCTGTGAATTATTCTAGTGAGTTCAAATAGATTTTTAATAGCACTTGAGATATAATTTGCATACCATACAATTGACTCATTTGAAGTGTACAACTCGCTTTTTATTACATTCACAGAATTGTGCAACCTTTACCACAATTACATTATTACCACAATCCAGAACATTTTCATCGCCCTTTCACTCCCATGCCCCTTAGCAGTCACTCTCTATAGTCTCTCTACCCTTCTTGCTCAGCCCTAGGCAACCACTAATCTACTTTTTGTCTCTACATATTTAGCTGTTCTAGATATTTCAAATTAATTGAGTCATATAATATGTGATCCCTTTGGACTGGTTTCTTTCACTTGCATAATATTTTCTAGATTGCTCTGTATTGTATCATGTGTCAATACTTCATTTCTTTTTATTGCTGAATAGTATTCCATTGTAGGATATACAATCTTTTATTTACTCATTCATTCATTGATGAACTTTTGGGTGATTTCGACTTTTTGCCTACTATAAACAATGCTACTATGAACATTTGTGTACATATTTTTGGGTGGTTGAATGTTTCCATTTCTCTTGGGTATATATAGAGGAAAAGTTTCTGGTTTTAAGGAAATTGTATATTTAATTTTTTGAAGATATGCTACAATGTTTCCAAAGCAACTGCTCACCTTACATTCCCACTAGAAATAGATGAGAGTTCTAATTTCTCCACATCTTCATCAACACTTGATATCATCTATCTGTCTGATTATAGCCATCCCAGTGCAGGTGAATCGGTTTCTTATTGTGGTTTTGATTTGTATTTCCCTGATGGCTAATAATGTTGAATACCTTTTTAAGTGCTTCTTGGCCATTTGTATATCTTTTTTGGAAAAAAACCTCTTCAGATCCTTTGCACATTTTAAAATTGGGTTACTTGTCTTTTTATTATTGAGCTGTAATAGCAAATATTTTCTTCCATTCTTTGGGTTGCTTGTTCACTTTCTTGGTGGTTTCCTTTGAGGCAAAGTTATTTTATTTTCATGAAGTACAATTTATCTCTCTTTTTTTGTTTCTTGTGCTTTGGATGTCATATTTGAGAAGGCTTTTTCTGACCCAGGGTCCTAAAGATTTACTTCTACATTTTTATCCTTATGTTTGTTCTAAGAAGAAACCTAGCTTTGTTCTGTTGCATGTAGATATCTAGTTGTCTCAGCACCATTTGTTAAAAAGATTATTCTTTCCTCCTTGAATTGACTTGGCTCCCTCAAACAGATTTTTGAATTCTCACATTTACTGATAAAAATCACTGGCCTTGCTTTGTAATCTTTGTTTTTCAAAGGTGATGTGTAGACCACGTGGACCTGAACTTTGTTTCCATGGAGATGGTGAAACCATCCTTTCTTTTGCCAGATGTCTTCCTGTGAGTTCAGCCCAAAAGTCTTGACTTTGCAGCCATTGCATCTATTCCACACTATGCTCCCCATTTCCACATTAGTGCTGGGCAACTCTAAGCTGGACACCACAATTAACATTACCCTGGGAGCAGCTTTCACCTTACATATAACCATTTTGCGTAATAAGAGCCTTATAAGAGTTAGAGATTGCTTTTAGATAGTGTGCACACTCAAGAACCAAAATGGTTATGATTAACATTGTTCTAGAGAAGGTCAAAAAGAAGCTGAAAGCAACTAACCCCGGACAAGTCCCAGGAATCAAACCTTTTCCCTGGTTTTCATAGATACACCCACCAGCAACATTAGGTGCTCTGATAAATGGAAATTCTTTACACTTGTTTGTTTTCTTTGAAAGAACTCATTAATCACAATGTTCCTTCTGTCCTCCTGTGAGAGGGACAGTTATACTGAAAGCAATATGTTTCCAATGTCAAAGTCAAACCACCTTCCTATTATCGTAGGCCCAAATTGCTTACTTATTCCAAGTCAAAAGTGTTCACTCATGTCCCAGTTTGCACCCTTTCTTTCACCAGTCCCCTTCCTGTTTTTTGCATTATTGACAAGTGACTCCATCCTCATGTTGAGGAAATGGCATGAAAAAGAGATTCATTGTGTGAGGAAGAGGGCAATAAACAGATCATTCCTAGATGAGGCCAGTGCTTCACGGCATTCACTGAATTGGCTGAATTTCCATTCAAAAAGTATCAATTAAATGCAAGCTATTGGCTAACACTGGTGACAAAATAAGTCCCTTCTCTCCAGGACCATACCATTTAATTGATGAGCAAAACACATCCTAAACAATTCAATCCTACCATCAAGCACACGTGGGCAAGGGCCAAAATGAACTGGAAAAGAAAGATTTAATGAGAATTATTTGGCACAAAGCCTAGAATATGGCTGCGGTTAGTAAATGTTTCCATATGAATGCTGATGAGAAGAAAAAGGATAACAGTGCAACAAGTGCAAGTCAGAAGGAAAGAGGTGTTTGAAACCACTCTGCTCTAAACTCGGGGAAGGAGTACTTCTTTAGCCTCCTGAAAAAGTCGCGGCATTTGGGAGGATTATTTTCCTCTGAAGAGTATTTTACCAATTCTGTAAAAACCATAAGGGAGCTTTAAGACTTTATATTCCTAGAGTATTGAAAAGCTACTTTACATGTTAAAAAGCAGCAGAGAGAGAAGAAAAAGATGACCAACGTTGAAGTTGCTTGTCCTGGATTTTAATTCTTGTTTTCCCATGCAGAATCGATGTGATCAATTTTTCAACCTCAGAGCTTCAATTCTTTCACCTATAAAATTGGAAAAGATTCCTGTCTCCCAGAATTACTGCATTTGTTAGGATAACATATAATAAAATTACTGACACCTATTGGATACTGACTAAATTAACATGAAATATGGGCTTAATATTTAGATACAAATTCTTTTATTTATTTTTGGCTTATACTCCCTTTCTTTCCTTATGTGCAGAGACTATTAGTCCACACAATCCACCCTTAAACTAACAAATGAATAGTATTATTTTTTTTCTTCAGGTAATTTAAACTTCGAGTCAAAGGAAATGTCAACTGCATTGCAATCCTGTCCAAAGACATGAATACATTTAGATAATCACCCAAAAATGGATTGTGTTCCATAACAGGGACTGCAAATTGATTTATAGAATTTTTTTTTAATCTAATGGCCTTTTCCAAAAAGCAATATTGGGCTCCTCTATAATAATAGGTGGTCCACAGTGTAGTGAACAGTTAACATGTTTGCAAAAATATCTCATACTGAGGTAATTTATTAATTTTTGAGTGCTTGTCTTTATAAACCTAGAGGTACTTTGCGATTTCTATTTGTAAACCATTACCATGAAAAAGCAGGTGCCATGGAAAGCCATTTGGCAATCGTACTGGACATGGTTTATATATTCTCCCTAGATTCACTCAGTTATGTTGCGATATGAAAACAAATTTGGTCTTTGCTCCTAGTATTTGACATAGAGCTTCAAACCCCCTTGGAATTTCCTGAGAGATAGGAGGGTGTTTTGTTACTAATAATGAGTCTCGAAGAACCATACCAGAGTTTATACTCATGAGATAATTCATAGAGGGAGGAAGAAAAGGGGTTGTATAGCTTCAAGATGAAGTCTGGTTTCCAGGAAAACTAATGACAGATTGGAAGTGTGAGAGGATGGATGGAGATTGAGTTCAACAACATGGCCAATAATTTCATCAATTGTACCTACGTAATGAGACCTAGATAGAAACTCTGAACAATGGGCTTAGGAAGCTTCCTGGTTTGTGAACATAGCAATGTAAAGGAAGCAGGCGTCCATCAGACCCCTTGGAGAATGCAGCATGGGCTCCATTGCCCACCTTGGTGAGTGCTGCAACAGCTTCAGGACCCAAATCTACCAGCCCCGTGGCAACTCTGCCTTCCTAGTGGCTACCTGGAGGGTATAGGTAGCAAAGCCCCAGTGTCTTATGGGATGACCTTTAACCAAGGAAGAACCAGCAGATAAATCAACCATCTTCCCTGCCACCAAAGAATTTTGTAAGACACAGAGATTGTTTACAACCTCTCTGGAGACATCCTGTACATCTAAATAACTAGCTGAGTTTTTGTGTGTGTGAAATTGCACCCCGATCAGTAATATACTTCTTTCCTGTTTTTCTTCTCTTTTGTCTTTATTTTTGCTTCTCTAGGATTACACCAACCCCTGAAGTATCAGGATGCAATCTCTTCCTTAGGCTCTGTTTTCTAGGCAACCCAGGGTAAGACAGAGGTATGACTAAGAAATCCTGTTGTTAAAGGGAGCTGTAGCTGATGGCCTGGCCTGTAGTTTGCCTTATGTCTGAAATGTAAACTGCAATGCCTGCACCCCCCAGGGGCAGGATGGGCCCTGATGAAGCCATTTGGCAGCCTATTGAGGCATTGGCCCAGGCTGTGAAACCCCCAGATATGTTACTGTGCCTTTCCTAGTGATGTGTAATACTTGAAACTAAAATTCCTGTCATATAGAAAAATATGTTTAAATTACAAACATTGTTAGCTAGCAAACTCTTCCTGCTTTGGGGGTGATAGGATGTCTTTTCTACTATCATAATGAAGATGATGTTTGATGGCCAGTATGGCTCTTTTAAAAAATGTCTTGACAAAGTAAAAATTCTAATTTTTTAAAAACAGAAAATTATTTATGACATGCAAAATCTTAGAGCCTCTGAGTTTCCTCATTGGAGGACAGGACCCCAATTATCCATTCTGTGACTTTTCTTTGACCCAGATACAAGGTTCATTTAGGCTGCCCTTTTTAAGATCATGAAAAGGAGTAGCTGACTGCAGGCTTAGAAACTGTTGGTGAACCAGGGGAGGACTGTGGGTTTCTCTTGTCAGATGCTTATCTGGAATGTAACAGGGAAATTACTAAATAGATTGAGACTCTGAAAAAAATTAGAGAAGACATTTCTTTCACACTGCCACTACCTCTTTTCCTAAGTTTTCCATGCAGAAGTCATTTACTCTGTAAAATATCAGATAATTAGGTTTCCTGTGTCTGGTGCTAACAGGACAATACATTTACTGAGTCCATATCTATCTGTTAGGGCTCTGTGCTAAATGAGACTATAATTGTTTTATTAAAATAAAGAATTCTTGAGAAATCATAGTAGACAGACTTCTAGCTATAGTGAAGTAAAGAGATAAGCTAATATTCTCCCCCACAGAAAACATAAATCTGTTTTTCCAAAAAAACCCACAAAACCATATCAGTGCTCTGAAAACTGACTAAAGCAAAGACAAATGAAAAATTGAAAGGTGTTTATTCATGAAAAAGATAAACTCAGAACTTTAGGTAAGAATGGTGGAAACTTTCAGCCTTTTTGGTTGGGGCTACACCCATCTGCTACTTCAGCTCACTTGGTGCTATGGTAGTATTAGAATTAGGTGAACCGCGAAAAACAGCAGCTTCCTTGCCATGGGAGGCTGACTCCGTTTGGAGCTAAAAGGAGAATCTGTACCTGTCAGCATTGTCAATAAAAGTAATAAACTTGGTAGAAAATAAAAGAGAATATCCATAACTCTGCTAGCCAAATATTACAGTCCCAGTTGGTGAGAGTGGTAGACTAGCCATAAGTTTAACAGGGAGATACTAAAGAAAGAGAAGGAATGTATTTCATATATCTCTGTCTAACTAGAAGATTACTGACATGTACAATAGAGATCTGAGAGTCCTGGTAGAAGGAAGAAACTGAGACAGAATTCACAAAAGCCTGAAGTTGTAATGCACTTCCCAACCTGCACACAGGTCCACTGGGAGAGGTGGATGACTTAGCGATGGAATTTTTAAGGACAACATCTTCTCCATCACTGCCTGAATAATAAGCAAGAGATACTACGCAGACTTGGGAGTAACCCCCTAATAAGTCAGATGAAAAAATAAAAATAAGGGTAAAATATCTAAGCAGAGACATCAGTGGCTTCACATCATTGAAGAGACAGATTTCATAAATTAAATCCAGGTGAGTTTTTAAAAAATTTCCATGGGTGGGAACCAGAATCCAGATTGGCTACAGTATATTATAATTTAGTTTTATTTAAATTATCACAATTTAATTTTCAACAATAAAAAATTGAGACATTCAAAGAAGAAGGAAAGTGTGAGTCCTACTCAGGGAAAAAGCAGTCATTAGAAATGAAACCTAGTAAGTCCAAAAGTTGGCATCAGCAAAAATGCCAAACAATTATTATAAATACATTCAAGGAATTAAATGAAAATATAATGACAGTGTGATAACAAATTGGGACACCAGCACTCAGATTCTAGTTTCTAATACTATTCTTCACTGGAAGAAAATAGCAGTCCTTGAAGAAATGGCTGGGGCAGGAATATACAAGATGAGCCTGGAGTGACTTGTAGTGTCATAAAGAAAGAAAATGCTCAAAAAAAAAATTAAAAAATTAAAAAAAAGTGGCAGTGGAGGTTTGGCAAAGGGACACAAGATCTAAATGAAAGCACTCCCAATGGACAAATCTGAAACAATTACAGCAACAAAATAAATAATGTAGTATTGGATTATAGCCCAAAGTATACAATAAATGTCCATCTCTCTACTAATAGGAATAAAGTATTGAATAGATATGGGAAAATAGACAAATCTCCCTTATAGAAGAATTTCAAATCATTAAGCAAATACTCTCACCTCAAAGAAGTGGAGGTAACTCTACATTTTAAGTATAGGATGTGCATAATTGCTTCCTTCTGAAGAATACAGTATGGAAAGTTGAGAAAAAAAACTTTTCACTGGAGAAACCACATACTTCTAAAGGCAGATGATCAAGGTTAATGCCATCTGCAATATGTCGGGTTAATAGTATGTGCCCTGAGTATTATGTGATGAGAATAGTACTTATACATCTGCAGTCTTACTCCCAAAAGCCCATAATTTTAGTCTAACCATGAGAAACACATCAGACAAAACCAAGGGACAGTCTACAAAATACCTAATCATTACTTCAAAAAGCTATCAAGGTCATTAAAATCACAAAAAGCCTGAGAATTTGTCACAGTCTAGAGGAGGCTGGGGAGAAATAATGACTAAATGTAATGTAATATCCTAGATGGGGCCCTGGAACTGAGAAAGGACAGTAGGTAAAAACTAAAGAAATCTGAGTAAATTATGGATTTTAATAATAATGGATCAATACTGTTCATTAGTTGTTATAAATACAATAGGTTAACAATAGAAAATTTGGTTTGAGCTATATGAGAACTCTTTACAGTATTCTTGCAAATTTTCTATAAATCTGAAACTGTTATAAAGTTAGAAGATTATTAAAAAAACAAATGGGGGAACCTCAGCAGATATAAAAACTATAACAAATAGAATTTCTAGATTTGAGAAGTATAATAAATCAAAATTTGCTAGAGAAGATCAATAGCAGATTTGAGTAGTCATTTAAATGACTTTTCACTTCCTGATTTCAAAACTTACTGTAAAGTAACACTAATCAAGACAGCTTACCTTGACAGGTATGGGACAGGTATTGCAATATAAACATATGGATCAATGGAACAGAATAGAAAGTCACAGAAGGAAACTCTTATGTTTATAGTCAACTATTTTTCAATAAAATATACCAAGTTGATTCAAGGTGATTCAGTAGGGGAAATGATAGCCTTTTCAAGAATGGTTACAGAAGAATTGAATATTCACATACAAAAAAAGTGAACTTATCTTTTTCTCACATCGCATAAAAAATTAACTAAATTAACTCCAAACAAATTGCAAATTTAAATGGAAAAGCAAAAAGTATAAAACTACTAGAAGAAAACCTAAAATTTTTGTCACCGTGGGCACTAATGTGACCCCAAAAGCAAAATCTTAAAGAGAAAAATAAATTATAAATTGGACTTCTTCAAAATTAAAACATTTTTTTTTTGAGACAGGATCTCACTATGTTCCCCATGCATGCTACCTACACTTGAACTCCTGGGCCCAAGTAATCCTCCTGCCTCAGCTTCCCAAGTAAGAATTTAAAAATTAAAAACTTTTGGTTTTCCAAAAATGTCACGGAAAAAATGAAAGCATAAGCTATAGTCTATGAAAAAAAAATGTGTAAATCATATATCTGATGAAAGACTTGTCTCTAAAACTTAAAAACACTCGTTATAAGAAGAAGATAAACAGCCTGATAATAGTAGAGCGAAACAATCTAAAGACATTTTACCCAAGAAGGCATATGAATGGCTAAACAGAACATAAAAACATGATCAATATCATTAATTAGCAGGGAAATACAAATTAAAATCTCAGTAAGAGACCAGTGCATACTCACTAGAATAACTAAAATACAAAAAGATTGACAATAGTAAGTGTTAGAAAGGATGTGGAGAGATTGAAACCCTCATACATTCCTGGTGACAATGTAAGTTGGTGTAGCTATTTTTATAAATGTTGGCATTTTTATAAAATTGAAACATAAATTTACAATACGCCTCAGCAATTCAGCTCCTAGGATAACTACTCAGGAGAAATGAAAACATATGTCCACCTGAAAACTTGTGCACAAATGTTTATCGTGACTCAATTTATAGTAGCCAAAAACTATATCCGATGCAATCAAACTTCGTAAACAGAATATGGTATGTGTGAACAACGTAATATTCAGCAACTAAAAGAAATGAACTACTGATACATGCTACATCGATGAACCTCAAAAATATTGAGCAAAGCAAAATAAGCTAGACTCAAAAGACTACATGTTGTATTATTCTATTTAAATAAAATTTTTAGAAAATACAAATCTATAGATAAAGAAAGCAGTGTTTCCCTGGGACTAGAGGTGGAAGCTGGGACTGATTGCAAATGAGCATGGGAGAACTTCTGGGATTGGTAGAAATGTTCTGAAATTGGATTATGGGGTATGCTGCACAACTCTCTATAAATTTACCAAGAATTCTTGAATTGTGCATATGCAACGAGTGAATTTTATGGCATATAAATCATACCTCAATGAAGTTGCTTTAACAATTACTATGCCACTGCAATTCAAGCCTTAGGGATAATGTGCAGTTTGTTTTGTTTGATTTTGTTTCGCTTTGCTTTAGCTTCTTAGGTTCTAGATGGAAGCTTAAAAGTGTTCATGTTCTTTCTATCCAAAAATCATGTCTGGAATAAAGAGCCTGTGGGTTCACTAGAAGACAGTTCCAATTTAATAAGTGCAATTGGAAACCAACTTATATTTTTTAACAATAGCACAAACTTTTTATAAACCAAAACTTTCCCTTTTCTTGATGGAGAAAGTTTTTGTTAAAATTACAATGTTTTTGATTTTATAGCACACTTCAAGAATGAAGTCTTAAAAGAAAAATGCTCTGGAATTTTTTTTTCCATTTCTTTTGAATACGCATATAATACAGAGCTGAAAAGGAGCACGTATGAAAGGTAAGATGTTCTTTCACTTCATTTCCCATTTATTTGTCCTTTACTCATTCCAAAAATATATGTCTGTCTGGATTTTTCTAAGTTCCAGTTTTTCAGAACTCTCTGCTTTCACTTTATTGAGTCTTATTTTTTGATTGGGAACCATTTTCAACTATTTTGAGTTAAAGGAAAACAAAATCTTGGGACCCTAAACTTACTATGCCACAAGCAAAAGTTAAGATTGGAAACTGAGTCATGCAAAACAACCCTGCCTTTCCTTTTGCTCCTAAACAGATAGCTACAAGATAGAAGACCACGTATTTCCCCAAGTGGCTTCCTCACCCTGACAATGTAAATTAACAGCTTACTTTCCTTTCATGAGTATGGGATGAGAGGAGACTAGAAATTGCCCCCTGCCCACCCCAAGATAAATGTATATTTGATTTCTTCCACTGCTATAAGTTTATCTTATGGAAAGTACAGATTTACTGAGCACGAGATGAAAACATAATCAACTGTTCCTCTACGCACTGCTTTTCACATACAACACGTGGATTCAGTGAGCACTAATCAAAGCCTCACAAGAGTATAACCACTTTCTCGTTTGTCTACCCTTCCTTTTATTTCCTTTCTTCCTTCCCTTCTTGTCTGCTTTTCTCATTTAACTACTGAAGCCCTCAAAACTCTCCTTGGAAAAAGTGCTGGCTGCAGCGACAGATCCTACAATAGCTTGTGTCTCTTTTTCCTGGGTATGTCTTCAACCTTGGCAAAATAAACCTCTAAATTGATTGAGACCTGTCAGACACTTTTTTTGGTTTACTTCTGTGTTATGCCTGTCTTGGCTACAGACAGCATTCATTCCAAGGGTCCTTCCTCCCTTCTTTTAGGACTGATTCTACTGCTTCTTTCTGCTGGCTTTGTGATCAGGGGTCCCATTTACAGTTTGACCACCTCGTTCTGTTTTAATCTGTAAAATGATGAATACTCATAGTATTTGCAACATAATAAGAAATATATATTTTGTCTCTTCCTCCAGTTTCTGACCCAGAATTTCTAAAACTGTTGTAATTTCCTGAGTGACTAGAGTGATAAGAGTATCTTTCATTGTAATATTTGTCCCTAGTTCCTGACACAAGAGCTTCTAAGACTCTTAGAATCTCTGTGTGATAGGAGTATCTTTTTGTGTGCTAAGGAAATGGCTGGTGGCTGGGGATCTCCAGGTACCTTAGGGTGATGGCTAGGATTGCCAGAGGGCTAGGATTGCCATGTGACTCAAGGAGGGGAGGAGAGAAGGACTGGAGATTGAGTTGATTGCCAATTGAATCATTATTTTATCAATTATGCCTGTGTAATAGGATCTCCATAAAATCCTAAACAATTGTATCTGAGGAGTTCCCCGGTTGGTGACCACATCCACCTGCTGGGAGAGTGACACATCCCAATTCCTTGGGACAAAGCCATTGCACTCAGAACAGTTCCACATCTTGCCCTGTGTACCTCTTCATCTGGCTTCCCATTTGTGTTCTTTATAATAAATTAGTAAACATTAGTAAAATGTTTCCCTGAGTTCTGTGAGCTGCTGTAGCAAATTATCAAACCTGTGGAGGAGGTCATGGGAATCCCCAGTTTGTAGCTCAACTGGACAGTAGTGAGAGCAACCTGAGGACCTAGTGCTTGTGACTGGTATCTGAAGTGAGGAACAGTCTTGTGGATCTGAACCCTTAACCTGGGGGGTCTGCCCTAAGTTAGTGTCAAAACTGAAATAAAATTGTACGACACATATTTGGTATCCACAGGAAACTGGAGAATTGCTTAGTATGGAAAACTCACACATTTGGTGTCAGGAATGTGTGAGTAGAAAAACAGATTTTCCTTTTAGTGCTTCATAAGCTTACCTTGAAGTTTGAAAGAGATAAAATATTTAATGTACTGTACATAGCATATTCTTGGCCACCAATAGAGATGAATTTCCTTTACCTTTTTAACAAATGTTTATGGAAAGTATGAACATTGAAGATAGGCCATTTGTAATAAGTCTCAAATTTGGAACAAGGCATGCCTCAAATTGTATTTTTAACTTGTAAGGCAACTCCATGGAAATAATTTTCCACATGAAAATAATTAAATGTTTAGGCCTGCCTGTAAAGTTTAGTCTAAGCCATTAAATCAGTCTATGGTTCTCAGTCTAGGGTCCATATATTGCCAATACTTTTATGTATATAAATAATCAAAGATATTTAAAATTTAAGTAAATATAACAAGGAGCAGAATGCAAAAATGCTTATAAATCTTCAAGATAAGTCATACATCTTCAAAAAAATTTCACAGAGGGTAAATGGGGCTTGGGGAAATGGTGGGATACACAACCTCTGTCCTTTAATGGACACTTGTGTAGAAAAATCTAATCATCTCTCCTTCAGTTTCATGGTGGTATGCACACAGCAGTACTTCAGAACTAACTTCTGAGTTTAATAGTGTTGCTATGGGACAATATTGCATCAGACATTGATTACAGAGAAAGGGGTCAGCATCACCATCATCCCTACTCCACTACATTTTCATGGGCTGTGACACATGTTGACTTGTCTGCTTCAAACACAGGGGAAGAAAACCAAACTGAGAATTCCAAGCAAAAGGAAATGGGAATTTCTGGTTCTTGAAGGAGGATCCCAGGTAGTAGAATAAGAGACTAAGGTATAGTTCCTGCAAGATTCAGAGGGGGTTCAAGTGTCTTCTGCTAGTGTGCTCTGAAAGTGAAGTCTTGGGGAATGGGAAGGCTGCTGATGAGGTCCTTCATAAGTGGTAGTGATCGCTATGGCCTTTAGCTACAGGAAGTCATCCAGGGATGAAGAATCTGCATCGTCAAGGACAGCCTGTTGACCCTCTGCCATCACTGGGTATTATGCAACAAGGAAGAAATGTAGGAGAGGAAAACCATGTCTAGGAGGGTAGAATAGCTGCACTGCTTACTAAGGGAAAGTTCTGGTTGCAAAGGAAGTGAGTTACACAGAAGGAAAGTGAGTCCCTAGTGAGAGTGGTCACTCAGTTCCTACATCAGGCATTCCAAAGCCAGGGCCTCCCAGTGTACATAATAGAGGTTGCCTTTAACAGGACAGGAGTGTGTGATATGTACAAATGAAAGGCCATGAGAGGGGACCAGGGAGGCACATGCGTCTCTCAGATGTATTTTGTTTGGCCTGTCCAGTGTTTTAGAAACAAGAGGGGGAATACCACATATACATGAAGGTTTCTGGATTTTGTTGAAGAAAATGTCACAGGTTTAGGTACAACATAGCGTTCCAGCAAGACAATAATCAGCTGGAGCATGAGCTCTCTTGTTCTCCACAGTCTCCTTCTTTCCTGTTGTTTCATACTCAGCTCTCTTCACTTATTTATGTGAGTGGCCCAGATTCTGGAGGCATGTGAGCTTGTAAGCCTTGGCAAAGACTAGGGACTCCTAGAGGCTTCATTGCATTAATAGAATATATTTAGGGAGTACTGCTATTTGACACTTTTTTAGCCACATGTCCTAACTTAACCATCAGTAAACATATGATATATAAAAAACACTTAGAATAATGTCTGGCACATAACAGATACTTACTACTTGTTATTATTCCTAGAAGATAAAAATCGATTTATTCCGATTCATTCATTCAGATTTTCTGATTCAATTTGGTCAATTCTCACCACTCAATAATACCGACATTTTTTAAAGAATCTATTTGACTCAAAATGAATCAAATCTGCACTTACCAATTAGTCACTATGAGCCTGATTGTACATATTGAATTCTACAAAATACAGTGTCAGTCTGTTATTACTAACTTGATTATTAATGACCTGCTAATGGAAGAGACACCCTGACAACCAAGTAGGTGTTAATAGCTCTGCTCTGGGAAATGAAATTTAAACACAACGTTAACCATTTTTAAATGAAGTAGGATACTTCTGGGATGGTCTTCAAAAGGAGAGTTTTTTTTTTGGTAACATATTTAAGAGAAGAAATAAAAACAAACTATGTAAATAGGAAATGCAGTTGAGATTGCTTGGAGCGTGCACGGCGGTAAGAGCCGTGATTGTCTCAGAATAATTTATCATGGAGCTGGAAGACAGCTCAACCAGATGATCCCCTCCTTTCTTTAGCTGAGGAAGAAGCTGAACTCCAAAGAAGGGATGCTGCTGGAGCAAAGTCGCTGCCTGCGGTGGGAGAGTCAGTCTAGGACCAGACAGATCTCTCTGCTCCCACTCTGTAGAGCACAGCACATGGGGTCAGATGCTTGAATCTGTCAAACATGGGGAAGGTGCATAGGGTGATTCTCCTACCTTGGTACCGGTCAGGCTTTTATTTGAGCCCTCTCTTCGCTCAGATTGTTCACTGCACTCTCCCTGCCCACTGCACAACCATCTTCCTCAATAACAACAGAGTCTGAATGTTTGTTACCACCGGTGTGTAACTCTAGAAAGGGGCAGGGGAGAACAGCGAAAGCTGTTAAAGTTACAGAAACCATCCCTGGGAAGACAGGCAGAAGAATTTGGATTATATTGCTGGAGAAGGAGAGAAAAATCCAACGTGATGGTCCCTAGGAAGAGGATAAAGATGTCAGTAAGGAGCCGTTTAAAGTGAGGGTTAATAAATCAAAGAATCAGGGCTTTAAAACAGCAAAGAAGCATAAATATTATAAGTTCAGATTCCTGCTTTGAGTTGTGATGAAATAGAGGCTCAGCAAGTGTCACCAACTTACCTAAAGTCATTACAGAAACGGGGAAAGATCCCAGGACTCCTAACTGCCCCCCACTCCCCGTTCCTCTGCTTTTCTCTTTAGAAGCCACTGCAAGTAACAGTCCAGGGGGAAAAAAAAAGAGAGAGAGAGAGAATAAACACAAGCCTGAGAAGAAGAAAAACCTGACTTTTCCAGAAACATTTTCAGCCAAAAGCTATCAATCATTTGGACGAAGATTCATCTGGCTAATAGGCCTTTAAACACAGATCCCCAATCTAAATGTCCAAGGTCTCTTTTTAATAGATCTTGCTAAAAACCTGCAAAAAGAAAGAAGAAGAAGAAAGGGCCATTTTCTGCTATGAGAAGATTGGGTTTATTCTGACGGAATCATATTTTTTCTTCTTTTTCTTTTTTGGCTAGCCAGACTTCAAGCTTTCCATATGCTTGGGTGCACTGGGCAGTGGCAAGGAAACAATAACGTTTGATTTGACTTTTGTTTCTGCTCCCTGTAATTTCAGCTGACAGGCCAAGTTACCTTCATTTCCATATCGCCTCTGCTGTTCCACAAGACACTCTTGCTCCCTGACAGCTCTCTGGTTTGCACCTGGGTTTCTGATAGAAAGGCCAAGGGCAATGGCAGGGCCTTCCACATTAGGTAATTAGAACCTCCTTTCAGCACCCTGGTGTGAGGGCCCCTGGCATAGAGTTACAGATCACACATGCGTTAGGGTGGTGCAAAGCTGTTTTTCTTCTTTCTCTTTTCATTTCTCTCCCTGTCCACTGCACAGCCATCTTCCTCAATAACAATACAATCTGAATGTTTTCAGTATGCTCTTAAGCTCCAAATAGAAGCAAATGACTGTCACTTTCTTCCAGGAATCATAGCCAATATGAAGCCAGGGCCCCAGGTTTATAATCCTGAGGTCAGAGTTAGCATCTCAGTGGAAGGGAGGGTGGAGAATTTGTCATTAGCTGGCCCTAGCAGCCAAAGGGTGGAGAGGAGCACATGGACTTTTCAGATTTCAGCTTGCAGCAGCCTGCTTACCTCATTACTAAGCCAAAGTCTTCCAGGTGATGGGGACACCAAGTTCTTCCCAGAGTTCATCTCCAGATTGCTCTAACAGTTCAACAACTTGTTTGCTTTCTTACTGCTCTTTCCAGATTTGTATTTCGTGATAATTTTTTACAATTCTCTGTGTCAGACCTGGATGTGATTTCACAAAGTCTATAGGCAGTTTACATCAATAAAATCCGGGCATTTTCAAGGCTGAAAGGAACTCATCACTGAACTGATTATTTGTGGCCGATGATGGCTTCTGTCAACTCCAGACAAACCCTTCAAATTCTTAGTGGATTACTAAGCAGAAAGGTCTGTTGTTTGTGTAAAACAATTTAACTAAAAATAACGGAGAGGGAGACAGTGATTGAATCACCATCAGCTCCTCTCTTCCACCCACTTCCATTTGAGATGGTTGACGAGTGTTTTTTCTTGAGATGAGCTGTAGTGTTAGTAATTACTAGTATTGCTATTATTATTGGTTAGTTATGTTAATTGAAACATTTTTACTTTCTTCTTAATTCTAATAAAACAGAATTTTTGAGTTGGAAGGAATCATACTCTTCCTCCCACTGTATGCTGAAAGTCAATGATCCAGATTTTGCTTTTACATTTTTAGAGTCAGGGAATGCCCCCCTTCTGAGGAGTTCTAAATATTAGAGACATCATTCTTTCTCTTTCATTTTTATTATTTAAAAAGTTTTTTTTAAAGAGATGCAATAATGCTAGTTACAGAGAGGACTATAGATTGTTTGATCTGAAAATTGATTATCTTAAAAAGAATACATGTTTTGGTGGGGAAGAGATAATGGTAATTCCTTGTTTTCTTTATTCCGACACAAATAATCTTCATCTTTTCACATGTCTTGCAGTGGAATGTATCTTAGAATTGATATGTGCATTTTATGTAGACTTCTTGTTTCCTTAAAATGTTATTTAATTAGTGGTATGTTTTACATTTGATAGTATCTTGCAAATGAAGATGTAATGATTATAATATCTTACATAGTATAACATTGTAAATAACTTTTAGTTCGGCTAATTTGTAGATAATATGTACATTTTGTAAATATTATAGCTCAATGTTACAGAAAAGTATATGCTAGACATCCTGTCTTCCATCCCCCAACTCAAACAATGAGAATTTCTTACATAGCAGAAGGGATCACATCAAAGACGATTTAGGACATATTTTAGCAAAGGATAGACGTAAAAGGAGAACATTAGACTCTATTGAGAAATGTATCTGAGTATGAGACAAGTTCTCTTTACAACTCCTGAAATAAGCCACTTAACTTCTCTGAACTTGAGCTCTCATCTCTAAAACCAATGCAATAAAGCAACTCTCTGAAGACACAAGGGGCCTCTCGTAACTTCAGCTGGATCTCAATGGCAAAGAGTTAGACATTACCCAAACCTTTAGCCTGTTAATATTTCTTTTTTTCAACCCAATTTAAAAATTGCATTAAATTTTAAATTTTTGGCTCAATATTGATGAGTGATTTTTCTTCTCATTTGCCCACTAATACTGTTTTTAAGGTCAAACCTCAGAGTATGTTACACTCTGATCACTAATGCCAGATGTAATGAAAAAGGAATTACTTGAAACTTAGGAAGAGGGGTTTTTTTTCCCCTTGTTTTTTAGGCTTCTCTCAGTATTTATGTTAAATAGAGTGAGCTTCAAGTTACTCTTTGAAGAATCAGTATGTCAATATGTTCAGATTTCTTATTCTTTGTTCTCCATTTTAAAGTTTAACTTCCTGGTTCTCTTTGCCCCCTTGCCCCTAATTTCAGTAAACAACTTTCCCTAATTAGTAGTCAATTAGTTCTAATTAGTAGTTCAATCTGTTCCCCTGGTCACCTGCTCTGACCTGAGTTACCTTTAGTTGCCTGTTCTGTAACCATCCTTCCTGCCAAACTGCTCACCCCACCACTCTGGCTTATATCCATCTCCCTTTAAAACAGCCAATCAGAATTAGCTTAGACTGTGTGGTTCAACCCTAGCCAATAGGGGAATGACACAGCACTAGGGGCTACCTGCATCAGGAATAAGAATCCCTTCACCTCCCCTGTTCGGATGTGTGCTCACCATTGCTCCATCCGTGAGATGCACCCTTCTATAGAAGTACATTTCCTGCTGAAGAAATTTATATTCAAGTGCTATTTCTTTTGCAGCACTGAACATTTACATATAACATTTATAAGACTAAAGATGGATAAAGGCAATTTTAAAAGCAACTTGAAATAATTTAGATGATATATTGCATGCCCAATCTTTCTCTGAGAAGTCACATTAAAAGAGTATTTCATTGACTAGAACTAGACTTGTCAATATTTGGCATTGTGATTCTGGGGAAAACAAAAAAGGAGAGATGGAGTCTTTTGTGTGGTATCAGTTGTTTTCAATTCTGTGTTCCTGTATTTATTAAAGTCATTATTTCTGCTTTAATTAGTCTCAGTCACGCAGAAATTATTGACACGTATATCATGAAAAGGGCATGGCTTAGTATCTGTCAACACTGCCATTCCTTAGAGAAAATGGGGAGTGTTGTGTATCTATATGGCTAACACATTGTTCTAGCTACTTATCACATTTCCTTTTCTGTGATGCTATTCAAATCTGTTTTTCCCTTGAATAATCATAATGCACCATTCAAATAAAAAATGACAATAATCCACATGGTATAGACATGCTCTTACTTAAATAAGCAGTGTTCAAACCAAGATTTTCAGAAAAATATAAAGACCAAACAGAGTAGAGGACATTCATAAATTATGCTTCGGATAAATGATTTGTCTAGGTTTTTGGTATCCTACTGGGCAATACAATTTTCTAAATTTTATCCAATATGGAGACTCTTAAGCAGTGGCATATATAAAATCTGCCAGGTCACCATCAACAGAATATTTCTCAGGTTGGCAGTTATCTTGTCAGTAAATCCACTTAGTCCCATGCACAGCAATTTCCAGAGAAGTTGGGTGAGTTTACTCTACATTGTGATCAATATCATTCTATGACTGGAATGGCAGAGAACATTTTAATTCTGTTGATGAGAAGCTGGCTCAGAACACAGGAATTCACAACAGGGATTTATCAAAATAAAATCTATGCTGTAAAATATTACCTTCCCACCACTCCATGTTCCCAATAAATCTTTTTGTGAGTCTATTAATGTACTAGGCTGAAAAACATTCTGCTGTTGTTTTTTTCTAGGCCCAGTCATGCTATCAGGGGATTCATTTTGGTGGGAATGACTGCTTTCATTCTCAAGAATTCCATTGCTGAAAGTACAGCAACAATGATACAGAAAAATATCTTGAGTTGCAGGGATGCTATGTCCATAGGAACTAGTTGGAAATAACATTCTTACAGAAGATTTAGCTATTTTATAACTACTTTAATGAACTACTAAACTGCCCTCCTCCTGCTGCCATGCCCTATGACACTCTGGTCTATGGGATTCAATGGCCTTTTGGGCGCAGAACATCTCAGCAAAGCACTTCAGGCCCAGCCTTTCACAGCATCTGATTTTCATTTTTTACTTGGCATTTTCTTACGTATCCTTTTACAAACTTGATTCATGCCTTTTCAGCTCTGGAAAAAGTATTCTTAAGTTGGAAGGAGAAATCAGGAATGTGAGAATTCATACATTGCATGCATGTGTGGTTAGTGGTGTGTGCACCCTTTGTACACATCACTGGCTGGGAGAAGTTAAATCATTTTTGGATACAGTTTGTGGCAAGAGCATCCAAAGTGCCAACTTGAGGTCTTTGAAGTAACATTCTGTCCAACCTGTTATTGAAGCGTTTCTTGCCAGTTTAAAGCAGAGGAAGTACCCATTGAAAGGAGAATATTTTCCTTCCCTTGCCATTCAAGCCACACAGGGACATTCCTTAAACTCATCTGAAAGAATTGCTAAATTTTTCTTCATTTTTTTCCATCTGGTGAGGACATAATGACTTATGATATAAATATCTTCTTAATTTCTCTCTTTGCCTCTCATCTCTTCTAAAGTGGGATTTAATGAATAGATGAGTAAATAAGAGATGTCAAAATGAGCAGTCTCCTTCAAGGGCACCCCTAGCCATTCAAGTGGTAGATGGCTAGCTTAGTGGTAAAAGTCAGAATCGTAAGTCCTAGCCTCTTGCTCTGCGGTATAAGGGTTCAAGTTCTAGTTCGAGCAGAGGCTCCGGGACCTCTAGTCTATCACTTCCTTTCCTGACCCTTTGTGAAGAAAATGAAGATAATGACTGCTATGACATCAGCTTCTCTCACAGGGTTGTCCTGAAGCTTCAGCTGATTAAACAAAGGGAAAAGCACCTTCAGAGCACAAAATGCACAAGAATAACTTTGGCTGATGGAAGATCCTATACTTTGTTTCCCAGGATTAATACATTTGTAGGCAGTTCTGTTTTAAAATTAAAAAAAATTTTTTACCAGTTTTTCCTACTGGGTTTATAATGTGCTAAGAAGTAAAATCTACATGATAAGAGAATTTTAAAGGCATATCAACTCCAACTGTGTATATAAGGGATACTACCAATAAGATTTTCTCAACCAGCAACTGGCTGAAGGAACTACTAGCCTTGCCAGAGAGAGGGGGTTTTATTCACTCCCTAATACCCAGTTTGGGATGATGACTTTTTGCTTAACTTGTGCTTCAGTTGAGAGACATAGAGGCATCTTAGCTGATTGGTTGAGAGCTGTGAAGCTGAGCGAGACAGTAGCTGCTCATCAGACCTTCCCAGGCACAACACTCTCTCCCTGCCCTTGCTCTCACAAAAACAGAGGAAAGCCCCTGAGCCCACAGCGGGTTGGGACGGCCACATGGCAGCCTGGCTTGGGCCCATTCCTTCCAGTTCAGAAAGCTGAGTTCAAAGAGCATGGACCCTGATGCTCCAGGGAAAAGCATAAAGAAGAAGTCAGACCAGGGCCCATGAATTAGATGGTGGTTGGAAAAAAAAATTGCTAAATTGTTACTGACTTCCTCACCAGGTCAAAGAGGTGCTGACTAGGAAACCTTACCCAGGCACCACCTGGGTAGCTGGTTATTTCTAAGCAAAAAGGGAAATGCTTTCCTAAGTATCATATGTGGTAATGCTGTTGAATGACTCCCAAGGGGCACCTGCCTTTCTCTTTCTTTCTGTAACATCCCATTATCACAATAAAATGTGTATTTTTAAAAAGCAACACTCTACCAAGCCTGTAATATCACCCAACCAGCCATCCCCTGGGATTTTGAGAGCTGAGCTATCAGCTGTGAAACTGGGACACAGCCTGAGGCCCACCTGGACCCCTCATTCCCTTTGCCACTTCTGTCAGTGTAAGGAGAGCTCATAGCACTAGGATGCAATTTCTGGCACCTGCTGATTAAGTGTGGTCCTTGTTTGAAAATCCCTTTTCCATATCTCGGCCATTGATGACTGGCTCCCCCTAGCCTGACTCAGAAATGGAGGGCTCTATAAAACCAAAGTGAACAAGTTTCAGTAGCCCCAAGGAAGGAGTCACCTCTTTCTCCCAAGTTCTGCACATTTGCAAATTACCACTGAGATGATAAGGTCATCTTTCTAGGGAAACCTCAATAAGGTCTTCTTTCTAGGGAAACCCCAATTCTCTTGCAGCTTTAGATATTTTTGTGTTCCTATTCAGATACCTCAAATGACCATTGCTTTGAGATTTCAGGTGACTAGATGTGGCCTAGTAGCGTGCAGGCAGTACTCGAGTCTTGCAGGTAGGAGGAATGGCAGCTCTCCAGCGAGGAAAGCTAGACAGTAGGTGAGGAAGGAAATAGAAACAGAGCATGTAATTCACACTAGCTAATCTGGTAATGTTTATTAACTGAGTCTTGTTAAGGGTAGTGTATAGAGAGGTTCGAGAGGCTTCAGTGGCAAGCAGGAGCCCCTTTGTGAGGCTGGGAGGGTTGATTCTGCTAAACAAACTAATTAAGAGGGGTGGATTTCAGAGAATGAGGGGAAGGAAAGAAACCATATTGACTATTTCTGATGTCCCAGGAACTATGCTGGACACTTGTACTTGTCTCATTTAATCCTCCCAACAACTCTCAGAAGTTAGCAATGTCATTCCCATTTGTGGATAAGGAAATTGAGGCTCAGACAGATTAAGTAACTTGCTCATGATTAAGCTGATAGCAGGTTAGTAGTAGTAATGGGATATAAACTTTGGACTTAGGTTACAAAGAATATGCTTAGTCCACTAAACCAGCTCCTCTCATGCTTTTGCGCTGAAGTACTACTGAGCACAGAAGAGAGAATTTGAACCTGGTAGTATCAGTTGGGGGTGAAGAGTCAAGTGAGATTGCAGCTTCTGGTGTTGTAGAATGTAATTGTTTAATGCAAGTGTTAATTTTTCAGGTTTCATAAATGATGGCATTGCAATTAATTCCATGCTATACAGCAGATCTTCAAATAACACCATTTTTGTTCAACGTTGTTTTGTTATAACATTGATGAAAAAAATAACTCTGGCCAGAGCCACTGTTTGTGTAAAATTTGCACACTTTTCCCATGTCTGCATAGGTTTTCTTCGAGTACTCTGGTTTCCTTCCATTTCCCAAAGATATGCATGTTGGGTGAATTGATGTCTAAATTGCCAATCTGAGGGAATGTGGGCATGGATGTGAGTGCACCCTGCAACGGGACAATGTCTTGACCAAAGCAGGTTCCCAGCTTGTTCCCTGAAGTGCTCTGAGATAGGCTCTGGCCACCCAAGACCCTAAACTGGAATAAGTGGATATCTTGATTCTGTTTTGTGTTGCTATAAAGGAATACCTGAGGCTGTGTAATTTATGAAGAAAAAAGATTTTTTGGCTCACCTCTTCTGCAGATTCTATAAGAAGCATGACACTGACATCTGCATTTGGTGGGGGCCTGAGGTTGCTTCCATTCATTACAGAAGGCAAAGGGGAGCTGGAGGTGGTATATGCAGAGATCACACTGTGAGAGTGGAAGCAAGAGGGAAGGCAGGAGGCGCAAGGCTCTTTTTAACAAGAACCAATAGAGTGAGAACTCAACTCGCTCACCCCTGAAGAAGGGTATTCATCTATTCATGAGAGATCCACCCCCATGACCCAAACACTTCTTCCCATTAGGCCCCAAAATTCAACATGAGGTTTGGAGAGAGCAAACATCCAAACTGTAACATTCTTCCTTTAGCCCCCAAAACTCATGTCCTTCTCACATGTAAATACTATCATTCCATCCCAGTAGTCCCAAAGTATTAACTTGTTCCAGCACCAACTTAAAAGTCCAAAGTCTCAAGTCTCAAATGAGTCTCAAGGGCAAGTTTCTTGAGACTTAGGATTGTAAATTTGAAAATAGATCATTTACTTTCTAGACACAATAGTATAACAGACATTTATTTGGTAAACATTTCTATTTCAGAAGGGAGGAATGGGCCAAAAGAAAGGAAAGACAGGTCCCAAGCAAATCAGACACCCAGCAGGGCAGATATGACCTCTGAAAGCTCCAGAAATGAACTCCTTTGACTTCATGTCCTACATCCTGGGCATATTGGCGAGAGGTGGGTTCCCAAGGCCCGGGCAGCCGTACCTCTGCGGCTTTCAGGCTCGGCCCACTCAGCTGCTCTTGTGGGTTACAGTCAAATGCCTGCAGCTTTTCTAGGCTGAGGTGGCACACTGTTGGTGGCTCTGCTATTCTAGGTCTGGAGGGTGGGTGGGCTTGCTTCTGCGGCTCCGCTAGGCATTTCCCTCCCTTGTGGGGACTCTGAAGCAGTGGGTAAATAATGACCTTGTTTTTATTGATCTTTCTGAAATGTATGTATAGCTTACATCTATTCCAATGTTTAATATTAGAAGTGTTTTGGTATTTCTTTAGAAGTTTGGTGATGTTTGTGTGACCGGAAATATGCCATAGAACTTAACTCTTGTTTATATCAATCAGGCTACAGTAAAATTGGTTTTTTTAATGGCATTTCGCTGAGGACTTAGCCGTATTTGTTTGCTTTAACAAAAAATATAATTGGTGCTCCATCAATTTAAGTATAATTGACCCTCTAGAAGAGGGGGCATGCTTAGACTATGGCTTTGAATGTCTTCTGGATACAAATGGGTGTTAATAATCTATCTGCTCTGAGGATTCAGGTATCCAGTTTGAGAAATGTGAGGCTGTGTAGTACTGCTCCTTTAGTGGAGGTTACAGAGCCATAGATGGCCATGTGTTTGGTGTGTTACCGATGGGATTTGTGCACTCAGTAAAAGGTTAAAGGAGGCTTAATGACTGCTAATTTTCTATAGCATTAACATAACATAATGATCGAGGGTAAGATTATAGAGTCAGATGGGCCTGGGATTTGACTCCAACACCTGGCTGTTGTATGCTTTGGGGCAAGTTATTTAATGTTTCGAAGCCTCAGTTTCCAAATGGGTCAAGAGGAGTTAATTATTACCTATTTCATAATGGGTGTTGGAAGGATTAAATTAGCTGGTATACCAAAAGCACTTAGCTCAGAGACTGGCACACATAAAATGTTCATAAATGGTGGCTATTGTTCTGTTTTTCACCAAGGTGGCTCTGGGACAGGAGTGGAAATGAGCCCTTACACATTCCTTCTCTGTGCTCCCTCCCCTCCCTGCTTTGCCCCAGTCATGGAAGGTGATTGGAGCTCTGCCTGGGAAAACATGATGCACTGATCATGAGCCATTTCTTCTGCAGCAAATAAAAATGTTTGGGCTGCACCGGGTGCGGTGGCTCATGCCTGTAATCCCAGCACTTTGGGAGGCCGAGGTGGGCGGATCACCTGAGGTCAGGAGTTCGAGACCAGCTTGACCAACATGGTGAAACCCCATCTCTACTAAAAATACAAAATTAGCTGGATGCGGTGGGGCATGCCTGTAATCCCAGCTACTCAGGAGGCAGAGGCAAGAGAATCATTTGAACCAGGGAGGTGGAGGTTGCGGTCCACCAAGATTGCACCATTGCACTCCATCCTGGGCAACAAGAATGAAACTTCATCTAAAACAGAAAAAAAAAGTTTGGGCTCCTATTTCCTGCCTATGGTCTTGCACACTCTTGGAGGAAGAGTCACCTGCACTAATGCATTCCTTCCTCCCTCTAACTGCTACGTAGGATGGGGTAACGGGCGTATTGTTTTTGCTGCAGCAAAAGGTGTCTACCAGGGGTTTTCCCCCCTTAATACTGTGTAGCAAGACATGGAACAATTTGGCCTTCTTATGTTTATCACAAATAAGGAGTGCAAGTGATAAAGTATAGTAAGAAAGTATGAATTTTATACAGAAAAAGAAAAAATCCAATGAGAAAATGTTCTCTTTCCCTCTCTTTGTAATGAGTCAGACATTATAACCACATTTCTATGCTAACCAGTCATTTGTGATGCATAGAAATTTAGTCAGGCAGATGCTGTCTTCAGGTGAGCAGTGCCAAAACCCATCAATTGCCTCTGATGCTGCTACTGTGCCATGGTACTAGCCATGGTTATGAACACTCATGGTTATGAACACTCTGAGTGCCCTGGGCTGCCTCAGGACATTCCCCCACATGCTTTTCATCATCATTATCGGTATTATCCTTGTGATCAAAATACATTAATTTTGTTTTCTGTTTGAAAAAGCATTGCCCTAGGCAAAATTTGTGAACAGTCACATCCCTGCCCCAAACAAATTTACACTATAAAGATCACAGTAAGAAGTGAGCAACTCTGAAAAACATATTGCTCAAATAAGCAGTGTCACAATGACTTCTTAGAATGGACCATTCACGAGATAATCAGGCCTTGGGTTGGAAAACAGATAAAACAGAAGGTTACTGTTGATTAAGGTTTTATTTTTGCTTAGCCAATTTGATTCCCGTAACTACCATTTTTTGTGGAGCAAAACAGGCCAGTAAAGACCTGTCTGAGAAAAGTTCAAAAAGGCTTGTTGTAAGAGTGACAAAACTGTTAGTGAGTAGAGTCCTCATCGTGGATAATGGAATAGTTCCTCTTGGTGGAAATAGGCTGTTCTGCCAAGGGAACCCAAGGGAATGATTGGGAGGTTTTTGTGTATTATGTAAGCAAGGTTATTTTGGGAGCTCAGGGCAGAGTGTGCTGCTGCCTTTAACCACATGTGCTCCATTTCCGTAATGACTACTTCATTCCTGGGCTGTGTGGAACATCATCTACATTAGTGCTGGCTGAGCAGCCATGAAGAGGTGGTAAGGCACCAAAACTAGTGAGATACTCTGATGATGCTTGTTGAACTCTGCCCAGAAATAAACATCTTAATTTGGAACTATAAGGACGTTATAAGTTAAACCAATCCATTGCATGTGGATTCACATTCACAAATGCATCCAAAAGCCCCTCACAATACTCAGCTTCCATTCTCCGAGAAAAGTCTCTATCTTTGTGGTTTATTCACTTAAAATAAGTATTGAACAGAAATTCTTTATGAACTCAATGCAAATTCTGTAGGCTTGAAACTTAACACCCTAAATAGTTATGACTTTACGTTTTGAAAGTGTGTGTCCTTCCTAGGATTTTCTCAGCTCTGCTGGTGCCTTCTTCTTTATATTGCTCTGCAGCCTGCATTTTTCTGAATATTTTTCTTTTATTTGTATGAAGCTGGTGCTTGATCTGATCTCTCCACTTTCTTCTTAAAATTGGTTTGGCAAATATGAAAGTGTAATTTTTACAATGGTAAAAATCATGATTCTCAGGCGAATGCAAAGCAAGCACATGACAATGATTTTATTTAATTTATTAAATAATGGAGGGGGCAGGTAAAACATTGAAACCAACCCAAAAAGCACTGGAAACATGACAGATATAGCCAATTCAACAAAGAAACGTTAGGATATAATTTCTGGGTTAGACATAACATTGGTTAATGTCCAGCTGGTCCGTTAGTTCACACTGGTAGTCTATTTACTCTGGATTAAATTCATTTATGTTTCTACTGATAAAAATGTCCATGTTGGCCAATACAGAGTTGTAAATTGTTGTAAAAAGTGTACCCTAGTACTGTACTGAAAGTACACCCTGTAATCTCCTTTCAAAATATTGAAATAATATTTATAGACACAATCTAGAGTCTCTCACATTGCAAAAATGAAAATAAAAAAGAAAGAAACAAATCAAAAACCAAAAATATTCTCTTGCTGGATTCCTCATCTCAATACATTGCTTCCCTATCACTCTCATCCCGTTTCATAGCTGAAGTGGTAGAAAGAGTTGTCTAGTTTCACTGGCTTCATTTCCTCACCTCTCACTTACTCTCCAGTCCACTCCAATATGAATTCTAGCTCCATCAATTGTTTCTCATCTTCTGCTGTGGTCACCAGTGACCTACTTCTTTCTAGATCCAATGAATGTTATTTTATTCCTTATCTCATCTCACCTTTCAGCAGCTTTTGAATTTAACCACACATTCCTTGATATATTCTCTTCCTTTGGCTTCTGCACCCTAATACTCTCCCGGCTTTTCGCCTGCTTCTCAGGATCCTTCTTCTCTGTCTCCTTGGCAGGCTTATTCTGTACTACTCTGCCATTAAGTGTTGGGATTTCTCCATGTTGCATTCTAGACCCTCCTCTGTCTTCAGTACTTTCTTCTCAGATACCACCCAGGCTCGTAACTTCAGTTATCCCCATTTGCAGATGAAGCACATATTTGTTATCTCCAGGCTACATACTTCTGCTCATATACCTGCCTGCTTGCTTGACACCCTTTTTTGAATTCCTAGGGACATTTCAAGTTTAATCAGAATAAACCTAAACTTGTGAATTCCACTCTCCAACATACCTAATTAAAGCAAGTCTTCTTCCGGTGTCCGTATCTTAGACAATACCACCTACTCAGCAATGCAAGCAACAACCTGGGAAGCAACTGAGACACATCACTCTCACCAAGCCCTGTTGCCTTCAGACTCACGGTGGATGTCTGCCTCCATGCAGAGCCACTCTCCAGAGTTCAAACAAATGGCCTTTAGAATGTATTTTTATTTCTTTATTTTATTAATTTCTTATTTTTTATTTCAAATAGGTTTTTGGGGAACAGGTCGTGTTCGGTTACATAAATAAGTTCCTTGGTGGTGATTTGTGAGATTTTGGTGCACCCGTCACCTAGCAGTGTACACTTTACCCATGTGTAGTCTTTTATCCCTCACCACCCCCCACCATTTCTTTCTAGCTCCCAAATTCCAATGTATGATTTTTATACTTTCGCATCTTCATAGCTTAGTTCCCATGTATGAATGAATACATGCGATGTTTGGTTTTGTTATTTTTGAGTTACTTCAGTCAGAATAATAGTCTCCAGTTCCATCCAGGTTGCAGTGAATGCCATTATTTTGTTCCTTTTAATGGCTGAGTAGTATTCAATTGTATATATATATATACCACATTTTTTAAATCCATTTGTTGATTGATGGGCATTTGTACTGGTTCCATATTTTTGCAACTGCAAATTGTGCTGCTTGCTATAAACATGCATGTGCAAGTATCTTTTTTTTATAATGGTTTCTTTTCCTCTGGATTGATACCTAGTAGTGGAATTGCTGGATCTACTTTTAGTTCTTTAAGGAATCTCCACACTGTTTTCCATTTTCTTTGTACTAGTTTACATTCCCACCAACAGTGTAAAAGTGTTCCCTTTTCACTGCATCCCTGCCAACATCTATTATTTTTTGATTTTTTGATTATGGGCATTCTTGCAGGAGTGAGGTGGTATTGCATTGTGGTTTTGATTTGCATTTCCCTGATAATTAGTGATGTTGAACATTTTTCTGTATGTTTGTTGGCCATTTGTGTATCTTCTTTTGAGAACTGTCTATTCATGTCCTTAGCCCAGTTTTTGAAGGGATTTTTTTTTCTTGCTTTGTTTGAGTTCTATGTAGAGTCTGAACATTAGTCATTTATTGGATGTATAGATGCTGAATAGTGTCTCCCACTCTGTAGGTTGTCTCTTAACTCTCTGGATTATTTCTTTTGCTATGCAGAAGATTTTTAGTTCAATTAAGTCCATTTATTTATCTTTGTTTTTGTTGCATTTGATTTGGGGTTCTTGGTCATGAAGTCTTAAAAGGTGTTTGATTTTTTAATGTGCCAAACATGCCTGAAAAATGCTAGGTAGTTCAGATTTTACTGATATACTCTGTAATAATCTTGGTTCCAAATACATATGGGATATGCATGGGAATCAGGGTTCCAAAAAAGACCATTGTGTTGCTTCAAAACGAGGCTAGAGATGGGCATGGCAGACACATTGTCAACTGGGTTGAGTTCACTTTGCTTCTCCTTCAGGTATGGAGAGAAGAATTCAAGACCATGTTCTAAAAAGGCAGAAGCAAACTCAAAAGAGAGTTACTTTCTTGGATATAATGTGAGCTTTGTTTTCACCACTGTCTGTCTATGTCTAGCACAGTGATTGATGGGTCACAGGAGTTCAAAAAATGCCTGTTGAATGAATGAGTAAATGCACAGAACCAACCTGCCTGGAGATGGGGAATCAGAAAGTGTTTCCTGCTGGGCATGGTGACTCACGCCAACACTTTGGAAGGCTGAAGCTGGTGGATCATTTGAGTCTATGAGTTCCTGACCAGCCTCGGAAACTTAGTGAGACCCTGTCTTTACAAAATACAAAAATTAGCCAGGCATAGTGGCGCATACTTGTAGTCCCAGCCACTTGGGAGGGTGAGGCAAGCATATCGCTTGAGCTCAGGAGGTTGAGGCTGCAGTGAGCTGTAATCATTGCACTGCACTTCAGCCTGGACAACAGAGTGAGAGGCTGTCTTAAAAAAAAAAAAAGAAAGAAAAGAAAAAGAAAGAAAGAAAGAATTTCCTGAAGGAGTTGGTGCCTGATGCAAGTTATGAAGGATGGGTGGGGATTTGCCTGGAAAATGAAACAAGGGGAACTCTAGGTAGAGAATGCGGTATGGACATGAACACAAACCCTGGCCTGTAGGCTGTGGAAACTGAGAAACAGTGTTGCTAGAGCCGAAGAGGCAAGTGTAATGAACAAAGCTGCAAATAAACAGGAGGCAGATGATTGTTTCCTGTTTATCCAACGAGCACTTTTTCTGAATTCCAAAATTATTTTGTGCTTATGACATTATGACGTGACATCTTATTGCGTTCTTTGACATCTCTGTGGGATACAAGGACAGAGTCTGATTGTTACTCACCTTTGTGTTTTCAGCTCTTGACTTTATCATTGATATAAGTGGCAGGCAGCTGAGAAGGAAGAAGATTAATTAACAATCTTGCTGACTATTCCTTAAGCAAGGATAGGTAACACTTAGCGTAAAAATATAGTCCAAATTTATGCTGATGAAAACTGTAGTGGTTGAGGAGAAAAAGGATCTCTAACGTCCCTTTCCTCTCCCCAGGCCAGTGTGGGGCATGTTTTGATGTCCACTCTTCCCTTATATCAAAGTAACAAAACTAAAGTTGCTAATGGTATGAAATCTAGAATAGAGGTTCCAGATGATCCTTACATAATTCTAGTGCCTGTAGTGATACATTAATAGATATTAATGTTGTTTTTCAAAAACCATCCTATACTGAGCGGAATAATAGGAAAGATGAAGCCTAAAGATGGCTTATTTTTACTTTCAATAAAAGTAGAAACAAACACATTTAAACTTACGGCTGACTCCTTAGGAAGAAAGACAAAATGAAGCTTTATCTGTAATATGCACCTTGAAATTAAGGTAGCATATATCCCAGACCTTTATAAGAGGTTTTTCCTCTCCTCTGATTGTAAAAAATACTAGTATGTGTTCAGTATGAAATATTAGGATGGAAGAAAAATTATGAAAAATGTCACTAACCAGAGATAAAGTTAATATTCTGTATATATTCTCCCAGATAGTTTTAATACAAACATAAACACACACATGTACACATGTGTTTGATAATAGAGGTTATGTTAAGCATGCTATTTAATAACCTGATTTTCTATCTTAATGTGTCAGAGATATTTTATAAACAGTTATTTTTAAAGTTTGCATAGGATATAGTCCACATATGTATACTCCATGATTTCTTTGTCATTCAGTCAACCAATAAATTTTGATTGAGTCTTAAACTTCACGCCAACAACTTTGCTAGATGTTGAAGCTACACCAGTGTACAAAATGGAGATCTTGTCATCAAATTATTTACTTTTAACTGGGCAGTGAGGAGCAGAAAATGAACTCACAGATAAGTAAAATAAATTCAGGCATTAGTGAGTGCTTTAGAGGAGATAAAAAAGTGATACGGTAAAGAGTCACAAGGGTCACTTCAATTTCTGGTAAGATGGCAGACTAGCCTCAAAATAAACTCTTTTGTAATATCCCAACACACAATTTAGAAAGAATAAAAATCCTTTTGAACGCATGGCCAAACTAGCAAAAGAGTAAGGAAAATCCTAAAAAACAAAGACAAAAACTAAACAATTATTTAGAATAATACCCTGAGGCCATCTACCAATAAGGAATTGTAATGGAAACACCGAGGAGAGGAGGAGAGGAGGTGAAGATCCAGCCTGTGCAGGAGAAGCATGAGAAGGAGAAAGTCCCAGAAATTCAGGGCCCTGCAGTGCTACCCTCTCAGTCAAACTGCCTTCAAGGAGATGACCAGAGAACTGTTTCTGTCTTTGCTTTAAATTCAGGAGGAAGAAAAAAATCATGGTCTCTCTTGAGAATTCGTGACCACAGCCCTGCCCTTGTGTAGGTTTGAGGTTTAAATTTATACCACCTGCATGAGCTGGGAAACCCTAAACCGAGAAATTAACACAGTAGTCCCAGTCTGGCAGTGCCTAGGCACGTGGCCAAAGCCAAAGAAGATCCTCTGCTGAGTCTGAACTGAGGCCCTTCTGAATTCCAGCAGGTTTTAGTTGCTCAAGTAGCTCAAACATATTGAAAGTCATGTGAGGAACAAGACACCGTGACTAAGATTTACAGTATTCTGAACATGGACAGTTTTAAATGTTCATAGAAGAAATGGGAAAACATCCATAATTAAAGACCTAAGTATACGACTTAATAAGTCAGGGGAAGAAGATAGAAAGAAGAAAGAAAGGAATATAACATATAAATAAGTAAAAGCAAAGATATAATAAAGAGATTCAAACATACCAGATAGTATGTTATCTTAAGGACTAATTAAATAGACAAATCTTGGCAAGAATGATCAACAAAAATGGACAGAAGGTGCAAAGAATATTAGAAAGTGAAAGGGGTACAACACTGATAGCGTAGAGAGTAAGAAGATGTTAATGTCACAGAATGAGTTTATTTATGCCAGTAAATTTGGAAACAGATAAAATGGACCATTTTCTATAAAACTAAAACATAAAATTGATTGTAGAAGAAACAGAAAACCTGAAAAGGTCTATTACTCTTCCAGAAATTGGATCACAATGTAAAAATCCAGCCATTGAACACACAATGAGAAAGTGCTGTGGGTAGCGGGTGGGAGCAGGCGCCCTTATCTAGGCTCAGAGCCTTCCTGAACTGGTACATTTCAGTTGAAACCTGAGCGTGAGAAGAAGTGAGCTATGCAAAGGTCCAGAGAACAAAATGCCAAATGTAAGGAATATCAAATGCAAAGCGTCTGGGGCAGTGAGAGAATAAAAAAAGGCAGAGATAAACAGAACAAAAATAAAAGTTAAATGAAATTTTAAAAAATAAAATTTATATACTTGTAAATTCCTAACAGCTAACATGTATTAAGTTCAAATTTGTGCCAGTTACAGAGCTCCAAGTTTTATATACACGATTCCCAATCCTCAAACATCTTTGCAAGGTCGGTTCTATCCCCATTTTGTAGAAGGGGTAACTGAGGCTTAGTGAGGTTAAAGAAGGTGGCCCATAGACACAGAGATATTAAGTAGCAGATCCAGGACTCAAACTGGTCTGACATCTAAGTCCGAGGTTTGTACCACTTGTGCTGTGCCTGAGGAGAAAGTGCCCAAAATAAATGCCAAAGCCTGGAGTAAAGGCTCTCATGTGTGGTCCCTGGTTCAGCAGCGTCAACATCTCCTGGGACTTTGTTCAACACACAGCTTCTCAGATTCTCAGGCCTCATCCCAGACTGGAATCAGAAACTCTGGGGGGTTGTGTCCTGTAATCTATGTTTTAACAAATGTTTTAGGTGATAACCTCTGGTCTAGAGCAACTAGAAAGGCAGAATGTGGGGATGACAATGACACAGACCTGAGAGTTAGACAAACTGGACCCCTCGTTAGAGTCCAGCTCTGCCCCTTCCTTATATATGATCTTATAGATCACTTAAAATTTCTTAGCCTCAGGTCTCTTATCCATAAAATGGCGATAATTATGGTACGTACGTTCAGGTTTTCATGAGAATTAAGTAAAATAAATGTAAATATTAATAAGTCAATGCCCTAGCACATGGTAAGTGTTCAGTAGATGTTATCAATGTATATTTGCTGGTATTCCTCTCTCTCTTGTGCCTGGAGTCTGTCTTCCCATAGCCTTTCTGCAGGTACTCTGCATCCTCATTTTGCACTGGGGAAGAGGAATTAGAAAGATGAAACTATCTGGAGTCTAGAAAAGCAGCTGGGTTTAAGTCTAGGTGAAAGATAATAGTATAATATAGTAACTATACTAGAGCAATAGGAGTGGCAAAGAGAGAAGGGGAGGACTCGAGAGTGGTGTCTAAGGAAGCACATTTGGAGCTTGGTGCCTGATCAGATGTGAGGAACAGCAAAACAGAGAGATGCCCCTGGGCCTCTAGTTTGGCTGATAAGTGGACTGTGGTTCCAGTGAGAAAATAAATTTAGCTGCAAGAACAGGCTTGAGGTTACGATAATGTGTTCATATTTATATTTAGACAAGTGAGTGTGAAGGTGTGTGGGTCGGGGGGAGAGAGAGAGAGACTGGAACTATAATAAAAGTTGAAAACTTGATGTTCTTTGTCATGGAAATTGCCACCTTCTTTCTGTGGGTACCAGTGTGATGGAGAAGCGTGCTACTTGCCAGCCAGCAGGCCCTGCTGATCATGCCACATTCTGTTGATACCCAGCAATCATGGCTAGTGCTAAGTACAGCATTAACACAAGGAAGTGTCGTTCAGGAGACAGACTATGGGAAGGGAATGAAGCCATCACTAATGAATAGGCTAATGGGACTTGATGAACAGTGAAAATCAATGAGGTACAAACTGCCTGCCTTAAAAAATGAGCAAGGTAAAAATGGAAGTGTGCCAAACCACAGTTTGTCTCGTCTGTGCTAGTCCTCACCTACTGAAACAGAATTCACACTAATCTCACACCATCCCTGGTACGGTCATGGGTCATGATTATGGATTATGGGTCATGGTCATCAATTCAGTTTATCCAATTCCGTAATATTAATTATGCATCTAAGTACTGTGAGCTAAGATGCATAATTTATATTAATTATGGGTTAAGTACTGTACAAGACACAGAGAATGCAATTTTTGCTACTCCTCTTCCTCTGCATCATCATTTTATCACTCAACATTACCCATAAAGTACCAGTAGATCTCTTTAGCTGCTGCTTGTCTTGCAAAATTGAATACAATTAAGAAACTGTTATTTTTATCTGTCCTCCAGCCAGCACATACTGTGTCTGTGTCACTTTACACCATTATCTTTAGAACATGGAGCACCCATGACATCTGAAGCTGAAACTCTCTTGAGTACAATTCTCAAGATCTCTGTGGCCAAGCTTCATGCTAGGCTCATGAGTGCATTAAAAGAGGTCCAAACCCACAGGAATGAGGCATTGATGATGACTGAGATCTCCCACTCAAATAATCCCTTCCCAGACAAACCCAAAGCCCTTGGAGTGCAGGCGAATCCTCCTCTGGACACAGATTCTAAAGGATTCTGAGTTGACAAGACCAGTGCAGCTGGTTCTACGTCTTAAAAAGTGTCACATAGTGGAATAATCAGATTACAAGCCTTGTATTCTGCTCCCGGCTCTGCTTTCTTGGGTAAATCAGTGCATTTTTCTGGGTCCCAGCTTCCATACCTGTAAAAATGGCCACATTCAAAGCAAACCAGAACGTTTTAGTGTCTAAGCTTCTCCAAAAGTTAGTTACTCACTAATTGCTTTAAGTAAAGAAGGCACAAATGAATGTTTTACATTTTCAGGAATGTATATCCCCACCCAATGCCTTGTCACTTGTTGGTGATCTAAGTTGCTTGTTTGCATCTGAAGGCCCTGGGCAAGCCACATATGGATTTCTTTAAGAGAAGAAGCACATGATAGTCCTTTGTCTGCATAGAGGTGGATTCTAGCATAGAAGCCGTGCACTGCTCACCGGGCCTTTGCGGTGCTCTGTTGGCTACCACGGATCCTTTGATGCGTGACTGCCTGCTAGGACCATTAGCAGTCTGAACCACCTTATTTTTCAGCATTTGTGCCTTCTGATTTCAAGGCTGCCACTTCTCTTGACAAGTGGCATCTGTAAATACTCAGACCTCTGTGTCTGCCTGGATTTAAACCATCCACTTAATGGTCCCTGGTTCATGGTGGCTTCTCACACCTGTTCCAGATCCTGGGAGACTCTCAGGGAGGAAGACTCCTCCATTCTCAACACACTTGGTTAGCTCAGGTCTAACACCTTGGCCTGTGTCTATGACTCATGATCTCCCACGGTCAAGAAAACATGAAGATAGGATTATACAGAATGGTTCTTGACTGGCCTGAAAGAGGCTGTTCGCTCAGTTGGAGGCTGAGAACCGTTATCAATGATAATTACTAAAGCTTTATTCATTTCTTGCTCTTTGCTGTGTTCTAAAAACCCTGCTAGGATAAAGGAATGGAAAGGATTTGAACTTGTTCTGCCTTTGTGATTAAGAACTGGCTTAAGAAATTTGCTCGAGTTTAGACCTATGCATGAGGTCTAGCAGCTGCCACCTTTACTATAGGAGGCAACGTGAGCTAAGCAAAATGAATCAGAACCATGTATTGTAAGCAAGGAATATTACTTGTGTCATTTTTGGCTGCCAACAAAATACCAGGAAAATTACAAAGTAATAGTTACCACTGTGAAAAAGAATAAGAAATAAAATTAACTTTTTATGCCTAAGAAAAAGCTTTCCATTCCTGTTATTTTTATAGAGTAGTACAGGGGCCTTCTGTGGGTCTCTGCACCAGATATTACATAAACAATCATTTGCACACACTAGGAATCCAAATATGCTCTGTTCCTGGGGTCTGCATCTATTACCTTGACAGGAACAGAGAAAGAGTTTTAATCAGATTTATTTTATATGTAGAAATTGCCTCTTTTGTCAGTGGGAAAGAAATCTAGTCAAATGAATATTCTTATAAAAGGCAACATAATCATATTTAGAACAAATCACACCCTATAAGACTCAGCCTTTCTTTCTTTTCTCCCACTTCCCCCCAAATTTACCACACAAATGTGGAAATGACCTGCCTTCTCATTGCTTAAAGAAGAGGAGAAAAGTTGGCGTCCAGTTAAGCTCCTCATGTGCATTCAACTTCTGCTGAAAAGCTTAAAGAAGAAAAGGCTTCAGGTGGTATTGCAACATTTAACATGTCTCATATATATATAGATACACATATATATATATTATTGCACTTTATGTTCTTGGGTACATGTGCAGAACATGGAGGATTGTTGCATAGGTACATACATGGCAATATGGTTTGCTGCTTCCATCCCCATCACCTATATCTGCATCAATTGAGATAATCATGTGGTTTTTGTCTTTGGTTCTGTTTACGTGGTGGATTATGTTTATAGACTTGTGTATGTTGAACCAGCCTTGCATCCCTGGGATTGAAGCCTACTTGATCGTGAAGGATAAGCTTTCTGATGTGCTGTTGCAATCGAGTTGCCATTATTTTATTGAAGATTTTTACATCTATGTTCATCATGGATATTGGCCTGAAGTTTTCTTTTTTTGTTGAGTCTCTGCTGGGTTTTGGTATCAGGATGATGTTGGTCTCATAAAATGATTTCGGAAGGATTCCCTCCTTTTGGATTGTTTGGAATAGTTTCAGAAGGAAGGGTACCAGCTCCTCTTTGTATGTCTGGTAGAATTCAGCTGTGAACCTATCTGGACCTGGGCTTTTTTTGGTTGGTAAGCTATTAATTGCTGCCTCGACTTCAGCCCTTGTTATTGGTCTATTCAGGGTTTCGACTTCTTCTGGTTTAGGCTTGGTTTGGTGCAAGTGTCCAGGAGTTTATCCATTTCATCCAGGTTTACTGTTTTATGTGCATAGAGTTGTTTGTAGTAACCTCTGATGGTACTTTGTATTTCTGTGGAATCAGTGGGGATAGCCCCTTTGTTGTTTTTATTGCATCTATTTGATTCTTCTCTCTTTTCTGTTTTATTAATCTGACTATGGTCTGTCTATTTTGTTGACATTTTCAAAAAAACAGGTCTTGGATTTATTGATTTTTGGAAGGGTTTTTTGTGTATCTCCTTCAGTTCTGCTCTGATCTTAGTTATTTCTTGTGTTCTGCTACCTTTTGAGTTTTTTTTATCTTGCTCCTCTAGCTTTTTCAATTTTGATGATAGGATGTTGATTTTCTATCTTTCCTTGCTTCTCATGTGGGCATTTATTACTATAAATTTTCCTCTAGACACTGCTTTAAATGTGTCCCAGAGATTCTGTGGTATGTTGTGTCTTCATTCTCATTGGTTTTGAAGAACATCTTTACTTCTGTCTTCATTTCATTGTTTATCCAGTCAACATTCAAGAGCGAGTTGTTCAGTTTCCATGAAGTTGTGTGGTTCTGAGGCAGTTTCTTAATCCTGAGTTCTAATTTGATTGCACTGTGGTCTTAGACATTGTATGTTATGATTTCCATTCTTTTGCATTTGCTGAGGAGTGATTTACTTCCAGTTATGTGGTCAATTTTAGAGAAAGAGTGATGTGGAGCTGAGAAGAACTTATATTCTGTGGATTTGGGGTGGAAAGTTCTGTATGTCTATTAGGTCCACTTGGTCCAGATCTACATTCAAGTCCTGGATATCCTTGTTGATTTTCTATCTTTCCTTGCTTCTCATGTGGGCATTTATTACTATAAATTTTCCTCTAGACACTGCTTTAAATGTGTCCCAGAGATTCTGTGGTATGTTGTGTCTTCATTCTCA
>CAUYLG010010827.1:0-56897 GCA_963573385.1 Cacajao melanocephalus | reverse complement strand
TTGGTTCCAGGTCTTTGCTATTGTAAACTGTGCTGCAATGAACATTCGTGTGCATGTGTCCTTATAGTAGAACAATTTATAATCCTTTGGATATATACCCAGTAATGGGATTGCTGGATCATATGGAATTTCTATTTCTAGGTCCTTGAGGAATCGCCACACTGTCTTCCACAATGGTTGAACTAATTTACACTCCCACCAACAGTGTAAAAGTGTTCCTATTTCTCCACATCCTCTCCAGTAACTGTTGTCTCCAGATTTTTTAATGATCGCCATTCTAACTGGTGTGAGATGGTATCTCAATGTAGTTTTGATTTGCATTTCTCTAATGACCAGTGATGATGAGCATTTTTTCATACATTTTTTGGCCTCATGAATGTCTTCTTTTGTAAAGTGTCAGTTCGTATTTTCAGTAGCTATTGTAAGTGGAATTGTTCTGTTGATTTCTGTTTCAAATAGTTTGTTGTTAGTGTATAAAGACAGTACTAATTCTTGTCTGTTTGTTTTGTATCCTGCAACTTTACTGTATTCATTTACTAGTTCTAGCAGCTTTATGGTGGAATCTTTAGGATTATCTGCATGTAAAATCATGTCATCATAAAATAGAGACAATTTCACTTCTTCCTTTTCTATTTGCATGTGTTTTAGTTCTTTCTCTTGCCTGATTGTTCTGGCAAGGACTTCCAGTACTGTGTTGAATAGAAATGGCAAGAGTGGACATCCTTGTCTTCAATTTAAGTATAATGTTAGTTATGGGCTATCATATATATCTTTAAATGTGTGGAGGTACATTCCTTCTATATGTAATTTGTTGAGAGTTTTTATTATGAGAAAATATTGAATTTTTTCAAATGGTTTTTCTGTATTTAAACGAGATAATCATATGATTTTTGTCCTTCATTCTGTTAATGTGATGTATCACATTTATTGATTTGTATATGCTGAACTATCCTTGCCTCCCTAGTATAAATCCTGCTTGATCATGGTGAATGATCCTTTTGATGTATGTGTGAATTAAATTTGCTAATATTTTGTTGAGTATTTTTGCATCTATGTTCATCAGGGATATTGGCATGTAATTTTCTTTTAATGTCCTTGTCTGGCTTTGATATCAAGGGAATGTGGCCTCATGTAATGGGTTTGGAAGTATTCTTTCCTCTTTTATGTTTTGAGGATTGATACTAATTCTGAAATATTTGATAGAATTATCCAGTTAAGCTAGTAAGTCCTGAGCTTTTTCTTTGATGGAAGACTTTTTATTACAGATTCAATCATCCTACTCAATGCTGGACTATTCAAATTTTCTATTTCTTTATAATTTAGTCTTCATAGGTTGTTTCTAAGAAGTTTTCCACTTCTTCTAGGTTATCCAATTTGTTGATGTATAGTTGTTCACAGTGATCTTTTCTGATTCTTTGTATTTCCATGGTATTAATCTTCAGGGTCATAGGGTATATTCCCTGGCTGAGCAATACTGTTAAATGTGTTTTTCAGGCTGTGCTTGCAGAGTTAAGCACTCTAAGGTTAGGCAGAGTCACTGCTCAAAACATGAGTCCAAAGGCTATGCTCTGTAGCAATGTATATTTGAAGCTTTCCTCCTTGCCTGGGTGGGGCTTTGAAATGGGCTTTGAGTCTGGATCAGGCCACTGAACTCAGAGGCTGGGCAAGTCTAGCCTCTAAGCTCTGCAGAAATGCATGTAACCGGCATCTCCCTTCCTGGGTGGGGCCTTGGAATAGGCTTTGGAACTGGGCCAAGCTACTGCTTGGTCTAGGCAGGTCTCACTCCTGTGCTCTACAGAATGGCACTGTAGAGGGTATCTCCTAGCCTGGAATGGAGCTTTGGGGTGGGCTCTGAGCCTGGGCCAGGCTGCTGATTAGACTCCCAGGACAGACACTATCCCCTATGCTCCACAGAATGTGTTGTGACTGGTGTCTCCTTGCCTGGATGGGGAACCGGGGTAGGTTCTGAGGCTGCGGGTGGAGGCTGGCTGCCTGTGGAGGCTGGCTGCCTAGGGCTCTAGCCAGGAAGATCCTGCTGTACTTCTGGGAGCTACCAGCTTGGCTTTGTGGGTGAGCTGTGCTGTTGGCTAGGATGCCATCGCTGGCAGAAACGCAGAGCTACCATCAAGATCCTTGAGACTCCTTTTTGGTTTTCTACCTGATTCCAGGTGGTCCCATTGTTATACCCAATGCTCCCTTTGAGGAGAGATAGGGCTGAGCTCCCTGAAAAGTGTCTCCGAATACTGAGAAGCTGGATGACTGCCTCTAGTGCTCTTCACTCACTATAGAAACTGTTGACTCAGGGGATCTGCTCTATGTTGTTGTGTTGTCTTAAAGGAGGGAAACAGTGATGTAGTCAAAGTGAAATCATTCCTCTTACCTTCTAATACATTTTATTTAGTTCTGAAGCTTACAGAGTCCTAAGTTTTTGGGTTTTCACAAAGTTCTTTTCATCTGTGGATAATTGCTAGCTGAAATATCTGTGGGGGAAAGTGAAGCCTGGGACCTCATATTCTGTCATTTTGCTGATGTGACTCCTCTGATGTTGCATTTTAAACAGATGTGAATAAAGCCTCACTGAGAAGTCCAAAAAGAGCTGAGGGAGCAAGATGTAAGGATAAATGAGGAAAAGTACCCTGGATAGAGTGAGCATGTCTGGTGTGTTTGAATAAGAGCACAGGGTCAGGATAGCCCAAGCAGAGTGCACGAGGTGGGGTAGCAGGAGGTGAATTCAGACAGGTCATGTGGAGTCGGGCAAATATTGCCAACCCTTGAAGAGAACTGAAGAGAGTGAATTGGCTGGCCTTCAAATTATTTGCATCAGCCTTATGAATGTATTTAATGTGAATGTGTCTCAGAAGATAGTCCTCCTCAAGCTATAGTCAAAATCAGTTTTCTGAGGCTGCACAGATGTTGCAGGTATTAGATTACAGTACATTTTTGCACAGTGCCACCAGCCTGTGAGGACCCTGGAAGCCCTCTGTCTGTGTTGTCAAGGCGATCTATCACTGGCTATTCCCTCTCCTGCTGAATGGCCCTGCACACAGCATATGCAAACTGGGCCACTCCCTCAATGGTCAGCCCAGTGCCTTCTCTTCAGCACACAGTGTAGGAAAAAAGTGCAACCCACATACACACACACACAATAGATGCATCATCACTCCACAAAAGCAACTGGGTGGAGCAGTCTTTGTTACCTTTTGGCACAGAACTCCCACCATACTCTTTTGTTACTTCTTTTACTCTTCAGGGTTTCCCTTGATATTCACCTTGAACTGACATAACCTGAATAAAAGTCCTGGTGGAAGCAAATAAAAAGGAATTACATGGGGTAATTCATGACTCTACCCAATATCCTCGCTTGACTTGAGCACTCTGCCAAGGGTCCCAGAAATATAGCTTTGAAATTTGCATAGAGCATAGAACATGGACCTGAAAACAAACAGACTGAGAATTAAATCTTGATTTTCCCATATAAGAGAATCACAATTTCTGTATGCAGTATTTTATTTCTAAAATGGGTGTAAAATATGCTTGATAAAAAGATCCAAAGACAGATTCTATATTTCAAAATTCATTATTCTGCTTTATAATCTTCTAATGTCAAATGCAATTTATCTCATCGATATTAATGTGTTTTATACTTTTGATCAAATTGTATATTTTGAGATGGGTTCCCAAGTTTCTATTTACTTTCTAGAAATCTAAATCTTACCACATAAAGAATTATATCCTTTCTGAACAAATGTGTCAAATCAACTTGGATCTGCTTGACAGTTCTCACACCTTCAGCATTCATAAGACAACATTTTTATTTCACTAGATGTAACCCAGATGGTACATATTAATTTGTATATGGATATTGAAAAATATATGGTTTCCATCTGAGGTCTTTTAAGTATGATTTTTAAGTTGACGTGAATATTTTTTTTTCAGCTTGTACCGTAACACAGTCAAAATATGGCTCCCAGGTGAAGGAGCAATTATCTGTTTCATTTGGCATCATTCTGTATTTCCTAGCCATGACTTCTGAATGAATATATGTCTTTTCAGACCTGCTTTCCACTGGCTGAAAAGCATTTTGATAGTGTCAAGTAACTCTCATTACATTGAAAGACAGTGCTGATAAGATAAATTTAGAATATCTTTCATTTCATTTTCAATATTAACAACTGTTCTATAGTGTTGCCAGCAGGCATAAATGTGTGATAAAGTTTAGACATTTTAATGCTTTAGCCTCTCCTGTTTCGATAAATATTAGACATAAGGTGGTACTGAAACACCATCCCAAGATTTTAGGTTTTCAGGAAAAAAATAGTCCATAATACGCTCACTATAAAATTATATATAAAAGAAATTGTAGGGCCACCTCAATAAACAAAGCTGAGATTTTGGTCTCCTGTTATCCTTCCCTTCATTCCAGGAAGAGTCTGAAGTATACTGTTCAAAAATAACAAAATGTGTGAACATTTTGTAATGGTCTTTGAGTATATCTTTCAAAAGTATCAGGATAAGGATTACTAAAGAAAAAGTACTTTCTTCACATTTCTCTTCCTCTGCTTCCATCTCTTCCTTTTTCTTTTCTATATTCTTCTGCTTTATCCTATTGTTACTAAATGGACATCAATACCAGCATCCTCTTTGTGTATTTCGCTCATGCATGGATAGACACACTTCAGTGGCCAGAAATTTGCTCACAAATTAGAATAGAATTAATATGCTGAGATTCCCACTTACTCATACAAAATAATATAAGAATATCATGAAGATTGTTCAAAACATGGCTTTGGATATAGAGTAGAGGTCAGTTTAGCAGCACCATCCCCCACCAACCTTCTGTTGTGAAACTTAGATAATTAATTTACATTTGGCTGTCCTTATTGTTTTTGCATACAAATTAGAATGCTTAAAGTCTCCAACAAACTTGGTCACTGAGTCAAAGGAAGAAAGGAAGATGAGAAAATAGAAAAATTGCTCAGAAAGAATATACATTCCTTAAAAGAATTATGTGTTCGACTATGTATCCAGTATGCACAAAGCTGCCAAAACACAACAGAGTCATTCATTCCTATAATGTTTAACATTCTCTTTTATAGTTGCATAAAAACACAAGGAAAACCTCCTACTTTTCCTTTCTCTGTTCTCTCTCCTCAATGTGGTGGAGGGAGGGGTAGAGGAACAAGTGAAAAACTCACACACACACAGACACACACCCCCACCAGAGCACAGTCTCCCAGAATTTTCCACAATTCACTCTGGAAGCAAGAAAGCTGCTGTAAAGAACACAGGTGCTGGCTGGAGAAAGCAATACTGTGCTGCATGCAGAAGAGAGGAGTATACACTTTGTCCCAATCTGGCATTGCATGCTATCACATTAGAGAGGAAGCCACACCTCTGAGGTTCCCCTGAATTCTTCCAGGTGCAAACAATTTCTATTACTTTAGCCTGCTGAGGTTTTCACCACAGAACTGTGCACAGGTCCAGAGACCAATATCAGAGTGGACGCATAGCGCTCCTCCGAACCCAGTTCTTTTAGACTCAACCACCTTGGGACAGGCAGATACTAAGTAAACCAGTAAACCTTGCCTCTCGGGATTCATGCCCATGTGTAATATTCTCTCCTCGAGTGAGGGACTTGCATCTAACCAACAGAAAATGGCAAAGGTAATGGACGTCACTTCCATGATGAGGCTACAAAATATTGTGACTTCTGTTTTGTCAGCAGACTCTTGTTTCCTTGACTTTCATGCTCTGATGAAGGAAGTTGCCATATGGAGACACTCACATAGCAAGAAACTGGGATGGTCTCTGGTCAATAGCCAGCAAGAAACCAAGACCCTCAGCCTGACAGCCTGCAAAAAAGTGAGATCCTCAGCCTAACAGCCTGTAAGAAACTGAATCCTGCCAATTCCACTGAACTGGGAAAAAAGATCTTTTCTCTGTTGAGTCTTCAGGTTACACCACAGCTCTGGCTGATACTTTGATTGAAGCATTTTGGTAGACTCTGAAGCAGTGGATCCAGAGAAGCTCTACCCACATTTCCAACACGCAGAAACTATGAGATAATAAAGGTGTATTGTTTTAAGCCATTGAATTTGTGATAATTTGTTTCACAAAAATAGATAACGAATATACCTCCCAACAGAGTACTTACAGAATTCCTGTTCTGCATGTGAATGAAGTCCCAGCTGTCGGACTCGCCAGTTAGCATAGCCCATTTCAGGCTGAGCTGGTCCCTTACAACAATGCATCCACTAGCTTCTTTCGAAGAGGCAAGACTGCAAAAGATGTTTTGTATTATCTGTGGGTTTCCTTTATCTACACTTCCTTTTCTCAAGAAAAACTGATAATTAAAAATGAAGAAATTTTGTTACATCTTTAATTTGTGCCAGGGGTGTAGCTACAGATTTGAAAGCTTCAAGTCACAGAAAAAACAAATTGCATAAATGTCCAGATGCTGTACTTCTCAAAACTATTTTACGTTCATTTTCTTTCCAGATAAAAATCACTTTAAGTTGCATCATGAAACTAGTAATTTAAAGCATTTATAAAGATTAATTAATTACCTATTATTATCAATAAAACCTAATGGTTATGTTTACACCGGTAAAACGGACCCTTCTATTTTAACTGTGCAATATATACATAAGATGTAACTGACAAGCTTTTCCCTCTATATTGTTTCAAATGCAGTTTTTTCAAAGTAAAAATTGATTTCCAGGGTCCAACATAAACCTCTAGAGCTAATTCTGTTGACAGCAACAGAAAACGACCAGCACTGACTTTATCACTTTGGAGATGGCTACTGCAGAAACAGTAACTGATAAGAGGATAGCCTAGGCAGCTGGGGTGAAGTACTTGGCTGTTTAACACAGATCGTCAGTCTCTACACCTCCCTTAATGCACTGCATTCAGATAGTACAGTTTGGCAGCAAACAAAAGCAACAGTTTAATGGAAGTAATGAAAACTGTTTTCTACATTATTTTCTTTCTTTATCCCACAAATTAGAAAATATGCCTGGCAGTTTTGCTGACAGTTCAATAATGCAGTTCATTTTGCTACTATTCTCAATGAATTTTCTCAGTTTCTTGTTTAATAAATCAATGCCAAAATAAAACTTGGAGGTAAACAGATTTTAATTGAGTCTTTGTGGTGTTATGTATCTTGGAATTTGGAAGTTGCAGAATTATACATAATTTTACTGGTTTATTTTGTTTAAATATTTGGCATTGAGTATTATAACAGCTTTTTGATGAGAAGGCAAATAGCTAAGATGCTCTCTTTGTAGGCTCTCTATGACATTGGAGGAAGAGTTGGGGACATTCAGGGAGAGCTTCTGTCAGAGCTTTTAATTTCTCTCAAGTGGTCTTACATGTTATTTTCTTGATCAGAATTTTGGATGCTGAGATTTTAAATCAATAACATGTATTAACTTGCCAGTTGGTAAACTTTTCTTTTTTTATGATATTTGGTTTTCATTTGGCAAAAAAGCTGCTCATCCAACCAATAGTCAGAAACCTTCATATACATTGTCATTTGTAATACCCACAACAATCGCTATCCAAAAAGAGAGGTACTCTAGCACTTGCTTGATGCTCTTATATCATGAAAAACAAAAGGGCATTAGGAGGAGAGGTGTTTATCAAATTGATATGAAATGTAAAGGGTGTTTTCATAAAGCAAACCTAGTCTTGATAAAAGTGCTATACTCTGTCCCACTAGCAAAGTTCACTCTCAAAGTGTGTTCTTATAATTCAAGGCAACAACAACAAAAGAGGTGCTTTACCTGTCACTTTCCTTCCTGCCTTTCAGTTCACTAAAACACTGTACATCCTTACTCAAGAAACCTTTACCTAAAAAGCAAAAACATGAGATAAAAACTAAGGCCAGTCACAGTGGCTCACACCTGTAATTCCAGCACTTTGGGAGGCCAGGGTGGATGGATCACCTGAGTCTAGGAGTTTGAGACCAGCTGGGCAACATAATGAAACCCTGTCTCTACTAAAAATATAAAAATTAGCTGGGCATGGTGGCTCACACCTGTAGTTCCAGTTACTTGGGAGGCTGAAGCAGGAGGATTACTTGAGCCTGGGAGGCAGAGGTTTCAGTGAGCTGAGATCATGCCAGTGTACTCCAGCCTGGGTGAGAGAACAAGATTCTGAAAAATAAAAAGAAGGAGGGAAAGAAAGAGAAAGAAAGAAAAGGAAAGAAAAGAAAGATGAAACTAAACTTTCAGTGTTAAGTTTCAACGTCTTTGTTATTTTAAGAAATTGATAAAAATTGTAAAAGTATGTGGGAAGACATGTAAAAAGAATCTTTTCTGGAAGAAAAAAGTGGAATAGGAATGTATGTTACATGGTAGATTTTACTATTGTGGTAGATTGTATGCTCCAAAAATGGACACAGTGACATCCTTCATCCTACACATACTTCTTATAATGTAACTGTGCCATTTCTTCCATTGAGAGATGGCTCTATGTTCCCTTCCCTCATAGCTGGATAAACTCCTGACTGTGGCAGAAGTTACAGTGTATGGCCTCAAGACTAGTCATAAAAGAGTATATACCTTCAGCACAGTTTTGTAGAAGAGCTTGCTCTTGGACCATAGTCTCTGTGCCATGAGGACACTATCAGATGGAGTGGTCTATGTGGAGAGAAACCAATGTGTACATGCTATAGCCCCAGCTGAGTGTGGTCTACTCATCAGTCAGCAACTACCAGATATGAGAGGTGCGGCTTCAGATGATTCTAGCCCTTGGCTGTCAAGTAATCCAAATTTTTCCTCTCACCACAGCTAATAATGCTGCATGAAACAAAGGCAAGCTCTCCCTGATGGGTCTCACCTACATTAGAGATTTCTGAACAAATTTGTGATTGGGGTGACACACTTCACAGTAAATGGTTAACGGACAAGAATTATCTCAATTTTGTAGTTAAGGCAACTGAAGTTTATAGTGGATATGTGATTTAACTAGTAACACAGAACTATTAAACTATAGCGATTGACCCCAAGTTGTTATTATTATTATTATTATTATACTTTAATTTCTGGGGTATATGTGCAGAATGTGCAGGTTTGTTACATAGGTATACATGTGCCAGGGTGGTTTGTTGCATCTGTCCTATGCAGCCATAAAAAAGGATGAGTTCATGTCCTTTGCAAGGGCACGGATGAAGCTGGAAACCATCCTTCTCAGCAAACTGACACAAGAACAGAAAACCAAACACTGCATGTTCTCACTCATAAGTGGGTGTTGAACAAAGAGAACACATGGACACAGGGAGGGGAGCATCACACATTGGGACCTGTCGGGGAGTAGGGGTCTAGGGGAGGGATAGCAGGGGGTGAGGGGATTGGGGAAGGATAACATGAGGATAAATACATAATGTAGATGACAGGGGGATAGATGCAGCAGACCCCAAGTGCTATTCACTTTCTCTATATAGAGTTTTTCTGAAGTTTGCTCCTAACTGTTTGGTAGAATGGAAAGTTTGTCTTCAGCGGTCTTTGTTTCCTCTCATATACACCTACAAATACTTAACACTTATATCTCTATTGGGAAATTACAAGTTCACGAGTAAGATGTTTCCCATGGCTTTTACAATGAAGAAAATATTTTCAGACCACCATGGTGATAAGGCAATTTCTGTTTTCTAGTTTCACGTCATTCACGAGTTCATGTGGTTTAGATCTTTTGCCCCCATCCCTCAGAATGTCTGCATGAATTAATGGCAACATTCAGTTGAAAATAAAGGTTGAATACCTGATCAATTAACTATAGTGCTGCTAAAAAGAAACAGTACAAATACAAATAGAAAGGAACTACTTAGCATCTCATTTACAGTCTCCTTATGCACATTGATTCCACTTATATTTGATTTCTATTGATATTACAAAATGTAACCTTGTTGAACATTTCCAGCTATGCCTCGTTCTTTGTCTGATCATCTCGGGTGTTATCACAGGAGAACAGGAAGTGCTACTGAAGTGTTTCCCACAGGACTCAAAGAAAGACTGAAGGGTAAATGTCATCTTAGAACTTCTAAAGGCAAGAATTCCACTCTTGACACTTCCCCTTACCTCCTGCCTGATTGCTCACAGACATCACACTCAGAAAGCAATTTCTTAAAGTCATTTATTGCAAATCTTCTTCCTTTGCTTCTTATTGTCAACTAATAATTATTTAACATCCATTTGATCTACGAAATTGTAGTAAAAACAAGAGTATAACCTATCAGATTATAAGACAGAAACAAAAAGCATGTGAATAGAGACTTTTCAATTACCAAATCAAGATAGAAATGCTAGATGGATTCTCATATAGCTGCTAGTCCTACCTTTATCAGAGCACTGAGAAGCCCTCATTTCATTGCCCCAGAACTTTACTTTAAAGCATTTGTTTAGAAAGATAGTTTGGAAATCCTGACCCACTTCAGGTTAATAGCACCAAGATGCTTGGTAAGATTGACAATGTAACCAGTGGTAAGATGTGATAATGTAAGCAGTGGAAACAAAACTTTTTATTTGAAACATTGTCTATCAAGGACAGTAGCTTGGGACAATTTTTAAAACTATACTATGAACATTTAAGTATCACAGTTTGTCTTATCAGAATGCTAGTTTGAGCTGGATATGCAGGGTGAGATTAAATGAGGAAAAGAAAAAGAACAAACAGTTGTTATTGGGGGTTTACTATATCCAAGGCATTTAGCATATATAGTTCCTCATTTAATTGACGCAAAAACCCAGTGAGCTGGATTGTATTGCTTGATCAATGAAAACCATAAAAACTGAAGTCTCAACATGAAGTAACGAAAATCCATTAGCTACAATGTGGCAGAGGCAGGATTCAGAACTCTCCAGGTTCAAAGTCCAAACTCCTGCTACCAGGCCATGCCTCTCTCAATAGACGTGTACATGGGAGTAGTTTGTCAGCTAAGAATGCACTTTCAAGGCAGTTTTTGTATCGTGACACTGCCATTTAATCACATATGTGACTGTTTACTCTCTGCATATTAGTTTCTCAGTCTCTAAAATGAGGATAATTTCTGACATGGATTTAGAGATTACATAATGCCTTACAGAGTGCTCAATAACTTTTGTAGCTGTTATTTTATGTTATGAAGAATAGAGCTTTTTAGTCTTCTCCCAATAATTTGTGGGAGGCAAAAGAAAAAGAACAAAGTTATTTATGTTTTAGTCACCATGGCATTGCAGGAGTTTTGCTTAAACAACACCGATTTTTTTTTAGGATGGTCTTGTCCCCTTAGCTTTTTTTCTTGAAAGCACCTGACAAACATGAGTCAAGTCATTTTTCTATTTTTTCGTTATTAGTTTTCATTGCCCTCCTTGTCAAGTTGCCTTTAATAATTTATCAATTATGCCTGATCAGGCCTGCTTGGCTGGCACAACTAAGCTATAAAGAAGAACATGAACAGATGTCAAAACTGCATTTGTTTTCTCTTTTTTGCCAAATGCCAGGCAAAGAATGGCACCGTTCTGCTTGCCTGCCCCTTTTACTGGTGAGTAGTGCAAAATGGTTCACACAACATCTGCTTTTCTGAAGACCTGCTAGCATTGCCCACATATGGCCAGATGTTATCACACATAAACACAAGTATCTGTAGGACTGAAAGTAAACAAACTCTCCTGGGATGCCAAATCCAGTGTTGTTTTGTTCTGTTTTGTTCTGGGGCCTGGGAAAATGGTAAAGGAATGATAGTATGGATCTAGTGTTTTGATTCCATTTGCAGAAGATTATTTTCCCTCTATAAATTGACTGCCATTTTAATAACACAATACTGAAGTGAATGATGCAGGTAAAGCCCCTTAGCTGTTCCCTCAACCTCTGGAAGAATAAAAAGGGATGATCCATTGCAGAAAATGTCCTACTGTTAGACAACCCAACCCACATCAAGGCTTCAGAGAACAAAACAAGAATTTACTTCTCACCTCAGAAAAACTATGAATCCTTATTAAGGAAAGTTCAAAATATAAGGAAATCCTTCCTGTAGTCCCCAACTCTCTTCATGACCACAACCATCCTTCCTACAACTGTAGGTCACTCTGCCTCTTTTTTATGATTCCACTTCTCTATCTCGGCCTTAGATGAGTGCTCAGTCATTCATTTGCCTCTGAATTCCCCTTCAGTGGAGCTTGGGTGAGTGAGGTGGGAGCTCATTTCAGCTCTTGTATCTATGAGGAAAGAATGAAGAAAAGTCACCCCTCCTGGTTTAGTATCAGAGTAAAGGACATATAAAAACAAAGGTTTTCCTCATTAAGAGAAATAATCTCAACAGTTAGGTGTTTGGAGTTAAGTAGGTTAAGTAACTCTATCTCTTCATGAGTGTTCTAGTTTAGTCTGGTCCACCACCTAAAAGGGACATGTATATGTCCTATGTCCCAGAAAATTAGGAGATAAATTCTGTTATGCCATAGAAATTATGATTTGATGTTGTGTTGTTATTCATCTTCCTTTTCCTGCAGGGATCTCTAGCCTTATCCTGTGACAGCAGGTCTTGATTCACAAATGGAAGAGCATCGTCAAATAGCATTTGCATGACAGTCACTGAACATTATATTGTAGAACTGGAGTCACAAACTTTTTTCTATAAAGGACCGAATATTACACATTCTCAGCTTTTCAGGACATATAATCTCTGACACAACTACTCAGATTTGCCACTGCAGCATGAAAGAAGCCATAGACCATGCAGAAATGAATGACTGTGTTTTCATAAAGCCTTATTGTAAATAACAGGTGGCACACATGCTCATGAGCACACTCTCACACAGAAGGTGGCAGACTGGATTTAGCCCATAGGTCATAGTTTGCTAAACTCTGTTGTAGAAAGTAGAAGTGAATGTATATTAAAATAATATAAAAACCGCAGTTACTTTTGCACCAATCTAATATTTGTTACATAACTATTACTCTGAGGGCCAGTGAAGAATGTTTTTCTGCCCCTCTCTGGATGCTTTATTTCATGACTAGAAATTGAACATCTCACTACTCTTCTTTGATCTGTTTTCTTTATTCAATAAGCATATTTTCAAAAATGACCAAGGTGTGAACCCTGTCTTCAAGCAATAAAACAATGCGTTACTGATATAGGACATGGTAGAAACAAGGAGGAGATAAATTAGAAGAATATGAAAGCTTCATAGAGGAAGTGACAAAACCTGAATCTTTCAAGTTTTACTGTGATTTACTATATTGCATATCCCAGGCATTGTGACTTTCTAGGTATAATGTGGTCAGCCAGCAAAGTAAAAAACGACATGAAAAAGCATGACCCATTTGGGGAAAGGTAGCATGTTCTGCAAAAGTTTAGTGAAAGGTGAAACTAGGTGGTCATGGTGAGGTAAGGTTGTAGAAGGAGGCAAAGTTATGTTATAGAAGCCCTTGCATACCATGCTAAGGCACTGTAGGTTTCACCTGTGCTTATTCCCTTGATATGGAGAGGAATCATGGGCAGAGATCCCTGTTAGGTTAACTCAGTATAAGGGCTAAGTACCACTCTACAGCTTGACTCCTCACATGGCCACTGCTGTGTGTCATTGTTCAACTTCTCTGTGCCTCGGTTCTTCTATATTTAGAAAGGAACAATGAATATAAATAATGCCTACTTCATAGACTTATTATCATGATTAAATGAATTAATATTCATAACACCTTTGAAAAGGATCTGCAACACAGTAAGGCGGTATACTGAGATTATACTCAGGAATCACCTGAGGGGACTTCCCCCCAAAAAACATATTAACCATTTGTAAATAAAAATATTAGGCAGTCCAGGAGAAAGGGTCTGAGCCTGAATTTTAGAACTAGGGATAAAAAAGGGGAGGTAGTTAAGAGCTATAATAAAGAGGTATGTTTTTTTAAAAGTTTAATTACTGATTGAATGGGCATGACATGTCCTTGGAGATAACTGAACATCCCAGCAGAGAATAGTTTTAGTTTGGCCATCTGGGTGAATGGAAGTGAGGTTTCTGGCACAGAGAATCCCAATGAAGAAGCAGAACTGAGGAGAGCACTCACTATGCTGTTTGTTTCCTGCCCACACTCCTTTATTTAGAAAACAGCCTTTCTTTCCACAGTTTCTAGAAGGGACATTCCTTGTACATGGGGTGCTCACCTAATTTATTATCTAATTGGAGGCATGTTAGTGAGGGAGAATAGGAAGCTGTCAATAATGACTACAGAACAGCAGGCATGAGCTAGGATTCTCCAGAGAAAGTGGGGTATGTGGTCCCCCTACCTGTGAAGCACATAATCCTGCGCCAGTCTACAGTTGACTGCGAGCAAACACCTCACTCATTTTTGCAATAATATCTTTTCTGCCTAGAATTTAAGACTAAGAAATTGAAAAAAAAATTGTTTAGTCAAAAAATAGTTATTGAGCATTTACTATGTGCCAGGAAAGTTCCCAAGCACTGTTGATATAGCAATTAACAAAGAAGAAAAAGCTCTGTCTTGTTGGAATGATATTCTAGTAGAAAACTGGATAAAAGATAAATGTAGATATAATGTCAGAGAATGGTAGGTACTAAGGAGAAAAATAAAGCAAAGTAAGGGGCTAGAAAATGGTGGGTTGCTGATTTTATATTGGGTGATTATGAATAGGGAAATATTTGAAGAGGTGTACAAGCAAAGACGTGAGTTAAACAGGAAAGAGGCTTGAAGGCTCTGAGATGGAAATTCCTTTGATGTGTGTGAGCAAGAGAATGACTCACCTATAGTAAAGGAGGAAAAGAGTAATGGAAAATAAGAACAGGGAGGATGTCGTTGATGAAGGAAAATCCTTCAGAACTGACACTAAATTTGGTTCCTGGCTTTGACAGGTGTACTCGGTTGGTTACGTATACAATAGACACTCTAATTGCTTTACTGTCTTCTAATCACAGGTAAGTATTGGCAAATATTTGGTTTGGCGATAGTCACGGAAATAGGTTTGGTCAAATGCATGATAAAGCCAAGTCTATTCTGGGTCTTCTTCGGAAGTTTCCCCCACTTTTGAAAAGAACTAAACGAATCTCTTTTCTTTCTCTGGATGCCTAGAATTGCAGCCACCATGTTGTGACTTCCCATGAGGGAGGTGGCCCGAGCTTAAACAAAGATGCAGCAAGGAGGACTGAATAGAAAGAAAGAAACAACTTGACCTTAAAGAGGTCACTGAACTGCTAAAGTAGCTAACCCTATCTTGTTACTTCTTGTAACACAAAATAACGTTTTCTACAGAGTATAAGCCAAATTAATGGGTGGGTTGTTTTTATTACAGCAAAAAGAATCTTTTAAAATGCATATAAAAAGGCAGTACCAAGTACAACATAAAGTTATAGCATCATCAAGAAGGTGAGAGTGAACACAAGAGCATGTGAGGCTGAACAGACAAGAGCAGTAATGCACAATGATACCCACCCCAAGGAGGAGCCTGACTCATGAGTTTCCAGGCACATCCCCACCCGCTGACTCTACTTTCATGTTTGTCCTTGCATGACCATGGGCTTTTTTGTATCCTTTTAGTCAATCGCTTTTTACTTAAATAACTGTAGGCTTCTACCCCTTCCAGCAGAGCATCTTAATTTCCCTTTAGAACATGCTGAGTTTGATGGACCCGTGAGTCTCTCAAAGAGGCAATGTCTAATTTGAAGTTAAAGGTCCACATTGAAGTCAGAGATAATCATAAGAGAACCATTAACATGTACCACCAAAGAAATGGATGGAATCGTCCATTTGGGGTGTGATACATGGAAGCAAAGAGGGCTAGGCACAAACTAGAATACTGGGGCTTATGGCTACATTTGAGTGGATGGTTCTCAAAGGAGTGGGCTGAGGGAACAAGAATGAGAATCAACTGAGGGGACTTTTTCCCCTCTAAAACACATGCTGTCCCCTCTGGGGCATTCTGGCATGCTGCTGGACGTGGAGGAGCTCAGCACAGCAATAGGCAGAGGAAGGAGTCAATACAGAATACTGAGAAGAAAAAACCAGCTGGGCCCAGTGGCTTATGCCAGTAATCCCAGCATTTTGTGAGGCCAAGGTGGGAGAATCACTTGAGCTCAGGAATTTGAGGACAGCTTGGGCAACATAGCAAGACCCCACCTCTACTAACAAACAAACAAAAATTAACGATGCATGGTGGAACACACATGTGGTCTCAGCTACTCAGGAGATTGAGCCAGGAAGTTCACTTTAGCCCAGGAAGTCAAGGCTGCATTGAGTATAGCTCTGCCATTGCTCTCCAGCCTGGGCAACAGAGCAAGACCCTGTCCCCCAAAATTTTAAAAGACCCAAAAGGTAGAAGAAGACATTTCCTCTCTGGTTTAGTTTTTTCATTTGAAGCAGAGAGTTTCTCCCAATTTGTGGATTCTTATTCGAATTTGCTTTGGTAAGAACTGGAGTGGGAGGGGCTCTAACCAGAATGTTCCCAGCACAGATTCACCTCTTTGGCACAGTGAGCTCCTTCTACACATTTTTGGGTCCCCTGCTCACAACACCTGTGTCTGCCTCAAATCTCTCATCTCAAGAGTTGGAGCTAAGGCCATATTAGGAGGAGACGTATTTTTAAATTCCTTAGAAAATAGCACTGACAGTAATTGGCTCTTGGATCTCAGCAATGCTTACTGGTTTGATCTATAAAAATATCTTCCCTCCCTCTACCCCTACCCATTGCCTTATTTTCTCTTCATGTTGGGAAATGATTTTTCATTTATATCCTACTTTGTTCTGTGGAGTCCTGTACTGATTTCACAAATAGGAAAGTAAAGGAAAATCTCTATATTTATTTTCTTGCTGCTGCTTAAATATTGATCTTTAGAAATTTATGAAGGATTGCCTGAGGCCTCCTAGGAAGTCTAACTCAATTGGAATTGCGATTTTTCTTCTTGTTGCTTTGTATGAGTCATCAGGAATAAGTATTTTTGTTATTTTTGATGATTATTTTTAAAATAACACTAACACTTTTCTTGGGGCTTAATTCACTGCTGCAGAGGATGTCACCACTGCTTAAAAGCTCTTGGGCAGTCAATACTGTCTGTAATTGTTTGAAAGAAGTTCTGTGAAATTCCCTTTTCCAGTATGCTCAGCGCACACTGTTACTGTGCTTCACTCTCTATAACAAATTTACAAATGCCCAAGTTAATAGAAAACTCTTAAGTAAATGTTTTTTCCATGGTTGTTTTTAAAAGTCCTTAGAGATTCTAGAAAAATCCTGTAAGAAGGTTGTGACCTTCTGGCTCTTTGTGACCATGTGCCCAGAAGAAGATTGACTCATATATGGAGAGGAAAATTCTGACTTGGTAACTTCAAGTTGCTCTGTGAAGCAAATAAGACCTCACACAGTATCCTTCCTTTTTTCTGTTTTTGTTTCTTTTGAAAGAAAATGCTGATATTGCTTCTCCGTTTTTATGATATATACCAAATTGATGATGAGTTGAAGCGATATTGCTTTCAGAAAGTGTTAAATAAAAGAATATGCCTGCAGGGGCATAGGTGATGGAGGTATTGGAATGACAAGAGCATTGAAGGGACTGTGAAAATTCAGTGGCAGTTGAAATGTTGGAAATACTCACTATTGATTCTGCCTTCTCAGTACCATGGAGAGAAGCCTACACTAAGGGAAGGCACACTGGCTATTTGGAAGGTTAAAATAGGCTATCTATAAGTTTTCAAACAATAAATAGTCCAAAGTGTTCAAGAGACATTTTTTTCTTAGTAAAAAACAAGAGAAGACCTTTTCTTTCATATGATGAGACAACAAGATTGATGCTTACATAGTATATATGAATATTTGGCAATTATGCTTACTACCTATGTAAAGAACAAACACTTCCTTATGATGTGAAGACATAATTAAACTGGAAGGTGGCAAAACTGGCACTGAAAGAAGGAGCATTTGACGGGCAGCTGATTCTATATATTAGTGGGATTTTCAATTTCATCCTGGCTTCACTTCTACTTATTTCTGTACTCTGCAGTGGATAAATATTGAAAATAACCCTTCAATCTATGTTGAAAGTAAGAAAGAAATTAGAATAACTTTGATTATTTTTAAAATCTATCATTCATGGAACATTGACTAAATAAAACCAAGAAATACAAAAATGCAAGAAGAAACCACCATTCTTCACTGTTTTGTTTTAAGGTGTGGCCGATTGTTCAATTTTCTTTCATATTATAAATATTCTCTCTTCCTCTCGATGTCTTTGTACCATAAGAAACGTTTTAGAGATTAAAAAAAAAATCATAACAAAAACCATAAAACACTGTAAATGAATGGTTTTAGTCATCTGAATTTTCTGTTACTCTTAGAATTAAAGAAAAAAAACCACAATAATTAAGGCCAATAACAATTCCTCCTTCTTTGAGGAAATTTGATAGCTTTAGAATAAGCTTTAAACTCTACAACCTGGCATATAAACATTTAAAAAAAAAACACACACACACCCACAAGTGTTTACTAAGCAAGAACAAGAATTCAGGAAAAAGCCATGCCAGCTACAGGAAGTTTGGGTTTGAAATGTAGAGAGAGGACGCAATGGTACCCGTCTTTTTAAATTGTGATTTATATTGGATTCTTGCCAAAAAATGCTTTCAGAAAATTTTATTTTATCTCCAACTCTTAGACTGAAACCGTCTTCAACCGGAAATCAGAACGCTTAGGTTTTACTTTTATTTAGGCAAAAATGCATTTGGGGCCAGGCATGGTAGCTCATACCTGTAATCTCAGCACTTTGGGAGGCCAAGGTGGGCAGATAACCTGTGGTCAAAAGTTCGAAATCAGCCTGGCCAACATGGAAAAACCCCATCTCTACTAAAAATACAAAAATTAGCCATGTGTAGTAGTGTGTGCCTGTGGTCCCAGCTACTTGGGAGGTTGAGGCAGGAGAATCACTTGAGTCCAGGAGGTGGAGATTGCAGTGAGCAAAGATCATACCACTGTACTGGGCGACAGAGATGGACTCCATCTCAAAAAATAATAATAAAAATAAAAAGCACATTTGGTTTCTATGCACTGGATAACAAGCAGGAATTACTGTGTGTTTCACAGACATGGACCATGAAGAGGATAAAATGAGATAACTTGTTAAGTGCTAAGAAATACTCTCTATAAACTCAAGCTATTATAGTTACTTAATATGAATCTCTTCTCTGGAGGCTGTCATCCTGGATTGTTTGCCAGCTTAGCCTTGAAAATGTCAGGCATCACAAACAGGGAAACCTATAAACGAGAAAGTTGGCTGCAGTCAGTCCCAGGGGCCTCTCTGGCACTGGTGCTGTGGGGACTCGCAGTTTAATCAGTTAAATCTGCGTTGGGAAGTCAGCTCCCCTTCTGCCGCACCCGCTGGTGTCACAGAGGTCCTGAGCATCAAGCCAACACCTCCTGCTGAGTAGCAAAACGCTTGTGCCACCTGCCATCCTGGGGAAAACAGCTATGTTGCTGAAGAGCGTAATCAATGGAGAGGGAGCCTGGTCACTTCTGCCATCTCACTCTCCGTCCACCTGGGGATAGAAGTGACAACTATTGAGCCATCAGAATGAAAATCTTTACTAGCCCTGCAGTGCTCCAGGTACATAGAGTGACCTGCAACAGTACAGTTTTAGGAAGGATACTGATATTGTTATCTAGTAGGAAAATGTGAACCTAGTTTACGTTTTAGATTAACTCTGTCTCAGGCTTTCTCACTTTGGTTCTTTCACACATATTCAACAAACATCCATTGTCTGTGATGTTCCAGGCACTGTTCTAGGCTATATAAAAATTAGAATTGAACAGACCTAGCCACTTACTCTCAAAGAGTTTACTATTCAGTAAAAGAAGACAACTGCAATATAAAGTTATAATGCAAGATGGATGTGTCTATTTGCATATATATTTATATGAAAATGAAGAAAATCTTGGGGCCATTTTTATTTAATGACATCTGAGAATACTATAAGAGGTTAAGAGAAGGGCCAATGAATTGAGATTCACTAATCACTCAAGGCAAGTTATGATAATTACCATTCTCAGTTGTTTTAAAAAAGACTTTTCTTCATATAATGATCTATAGGCATTTTTGTATGATCAGGGAATACCAAAATGACCAAAACTGACAACAATTCATTCCGTCATGAAGCTTTCATACTACAAGGACACAGAGCAGAGGGTAAGAAATTGTCCAAGGGATCTGGAGGGGCAGCAGAGAATCACAGCACAACCTGGCAAATCTTTGTAAGAATTTGACTTTGTCCTTGAGTGAGATAGAAGTCATTGGCCTTTCTCATAATTTCCTAGTAAAGAAACAAATATGAAGACTAAAGGGACAGAGACTGGAATTCAAAAGTGATGTGACCCTGGAAAATTATTTTGAAGAATCTCAAATGTCTAAGCTTCTAAAAATTTTGATTGAGTATATGGCTGACAGAGGTCATAGAGAAATTTAAATAAAACTTCTAATGGATTTGTTGATACCATTAGTACTTAGAATTATAATCACTTTTATAGCATTGTTGGAAAATTGTTGCAAACAGTAATCTTTTAAAAAAATGATTTATGCAAATTATACATAGCACCAAAATACATGCATACCTCCATATAGTTTTACAACAGATGACATTTATAGTTTTTGTTCTCTATAATTTCCAAGAATAAACTAGTAGACATATATAATCATCCATATATATTGATATTTTAGTAGGTTAAGGATGATGTGTAATAATATTCAGAGAGGTACCAGGGTGCCACCTCCTGCATTAGGATGGGTCATTCATATTTCTCTGAACTGCCTCTTGAGGGATTATAGTGAGCTTTGAAACCACTTAGGACATATCACCTGCAAGCTGGTGAGCAAGGGTCATGGAAAGGAAGGGTGTCCTCCCATGGAGAATCAAGAAACTAGAACATTTTAGACTTTCTGGAGTCCTTCCTTTATCTTCATCTGGATGATTCTGCCTCATCTTTTAGTTTCTAGCCTGTAAGTTCCTCTCTCTGGAAGCCTTTCCTGACACAGGCTCTCCCTTCAGTTGATGCCTGGCCTTCATGTTATAACCCCTGCAGCACTGTGAAGTCATTGAGTGAATGGCCCCTTCCCACCAGACTGCAAAGGCTGTGGGGTGGTGGGAAGACTGGGTTCTTGCTGCATATGGTTTCCACCTGCCATTCAGTGGTGCTACCTATCAACTTTGTGACTGGCTGGCAAACTTCCCGTACAGGCAGTTCACTGCTTTCTAGGAAAGGCAGGTTCTTGTAATTGAATGGCCATCGTTTACTCCAGGGTGTGTGTGAACATGTAAGTCTGAGAGGGCTGCAGGCATTCCCCGAAATGATGTTGTTTAAGGAAGATGGCAAAGGTTGAGGAGGCCACTGGGGAAAGAAAGAAACCAGCAAATGTGAGTGCCACTATGGGGTAAGAAATGGAGTCCAAGGACCTCTGCAGAGGGGGGAAAAGAAAGCTGTAGAATGATTTCAAGCAGTTTGCTGAAGTGTTTCCAACGTAAATCCTCTTTTCCATTGCCCCTGTGAAGTCATGGGTAAATTGTAAATTGCACACCAATACTTTTGAGAGGCTCTATTATTTGTGGTGATCCTGAGAAAGGTTAAATTCTGTAATCACATTGGCTTAGGCAAGAATGGGACTGATGTGGGGATGTGGAGACATGATGGTGACATTCCTTTGAGAGGCAGATGGAAAAATAGAGGTATGAGAGAGACAGAAAGAGGAGGAAAGAGAGAGGGAGAGAAAGAGAGAGAGAGAGAGAGAGAATTTTGGAGGCATTTGGGGCAGAAAGAAACACCGAAACTTCTCTTTTTTCCCTTCTCTGATGCCTAGAATGGAAAAAGATTCATCCAGTCAGAGGAAAACGGCTTGTTTCTTGCTGGACAAGATAATTGCTATGAGTTTGGAGGTGTTGGCTGAGCAATCACTAATGTATGATCACCTGTTAAAGGGTTAGGAGGATGACCCTGAAAGGTGCTGGTAACCTTGCCCTACCTAGCTTCATGCACACCCCTGTTTCTCATGTCAGAGGACTCACACCTAGTGGACTCACACAAGTTTTGGAGTCAGCCAAGCCTGAGTCCAAATCTTGGAACTGCCATGTGTGTGGCTGTGTGGCCACTGACCAGTCACTTAGCATGGGTACCTTGGTTTCCTCACCTATAACATGGTGGTGACAAGACAACCCACAAGACTGTTAAGAAAACTGAGGATTATAGTATTTATTTGATACCGGAGGCAAAAGCAGTATTCAGCAGATGCAATTTTCCCTCTTACTCCAGAACAAGTTGCATTTTGAACTTTTTTCTAGGGTCACAAGCCGTCATAAGTAATGCTTATTCTAATTCTGTCCCACTTTTGTTCTAGGTCTCAAGTTTCCTATCTATAAAGTGAGATGATCCCTCAAAATCAGTCAGCTCCACTCTTCTTTGATAAGTCTAACATTTTTTTTGAGGGCTAGCTTATGCTACAGACTGTTATAAGAGCTTTACTTATGGTAAAATACAACAAAACAAAACTAAAAACTTTATATGGTAGACAATATTCTCACCATTATTTTACAGAAGAGGAAAGAAACTGAGACATGGAGAGGGTAGAAAATTTGTCAAGGTCACATCGATGGTAAGTGGCAAACCTGGGATTGAACTCAGAAAGCCTGTCACGGAATCCAGTTACCAAGTAAGGGCATATTACTTCTCTCAGATGGGAATAAAGCCAGCATACCACTGAATAGTTAGGTTAACTAATTCAGTTGTCAAATACAGGCAGTAGCTGTATAACTTTAAAAAAATAACACAGTATGCAAGGTATAGCCATGTCGCCTTTGCTCCATTAACACAAATGGAAAAGCATCTTTCTCTACACTACTCAAACATGGCTCATGAAACACAGTATCAGTAGCATCTGGAAGCTTGTCGGAAGCACAGAATCCTATTCCTAACGAAAACTACAAGATTGGAGGTATCATTTCAATAAGATTTTAGGATTATTTCTGTGAACCTTAAAGTTTGAGAAATATTGCTTTTGTTTCTCTGGACATAAATGTCCTCATCTGTGACATGAGGACCTTGGAATTGAGATTGCCTGACTCCATTCTGGGGCTTGCATGTGGTCCACACTCCTGGTTGGGAATCATGCTCTCCATGCCTGCTGAATTCACTCCCTCTTCCATCTGCATCAATCCTTAAAATCCTTCTTTAGAAGAACTAGAAGAATGAAGTTATTCTCTATGGAATCATAGAAAAAAACTGCAAAACCTTTGCATTTTGCTAAATTGTGAAATTCAGGCAAACTCTTTACCTGGTTTACTATTTGCATGATTTTTTAAAAATAAATTGATCAATTTTTTCATACTTTTATTGGGAGTACTTTTTATCAGGAGTACTTTTGCAGTTAAACATGCTTCTGTCAAGGTCAATGTGTCTTTATTTAGGATGATTTAGCAGGTACTTCCTTCCTTCAACGGAGGATACAAATGGCCTTTTTACTTTTACATTTATCATAATACCCAAGAAGGGTCCTTTCATTTTTTATTCTTTAGATGTTATTTTGTCACTTTTTCTTGATCTTGTCGACTAAAGAAAGAAGCCAAGCTTTTAAAGAATTAAAGTTACTTTTATTCGGAAGTCGTACTGAGGTCTATAGCTTAGGAGTTCTTTCGCACTGCTCCAAAGCAGTGTTTGAGCTCACAGCTTATGTACAGGTGGAGGAGGGATGGGGTTCAATATATGCTAAATCACATCAAACTCTCTCAGAAGTTACATTAAAGTAGAATCACATCAAGGTTTAAGTGTAAGACTACATCTGGTTGTAAATTACATAGGCATAATCACTAACCCCATCTGACATTATCTTATGTGTAGGAGAAGGCAAAGACTAAAGTCATCTGCCTTTTATTGAGTATAGTGACTCCGAAAAGAGACATCGGGGGCCTATGTGCTCTCTCTTGTTTTGTCTTTGAAGCATCTTTCTGGTGATCTGCATGTCATTTCAGAGTGAGGGACTTAGTAAAGCTGTGTTGGCAAGCAGAAATAAGCTGAGCAAACGTAGCTTTTTATGTTACTTTGTTTCACAATCTGTACCTTAGATTCCAAATGGACAATTTTTTAAAAAAGGAGAAAAAACTGAAAACTTCACATGTGGCTTTTATTTAAACAAAATGAAGTGAGCTAAGAAATCTTCAATGTTTTCTAGCTCTCTGTGGCAAATTGGAAATTCTTTTATTGTAACTGCTAAGAGTGAACTTTTGCTAAACTTTCAGACAGGTAGAGTTGACTGGAGAGTGACACATGTCAGACAGGACTGGGTCCACATATTGTGATAAATAGAGGTAGATGGATAGGTAGACAGAGATAAATGGCTGTGTTTACTGCAGGCATCTTTAGAAGTCATGACTGTACCCAGTGCCATCAGATTTGCAGACCCTGAGACACAGAAAGTGCACCTGTACATAGTCACAAAACCTTTGTTGACCAACAGTAGACCTGGATTTCTGACAGCAGAGGCTGACCTCATTTTCTCTTCTTTTTGCAGAAAATAACACTTTTCTACAATTGAGCATTTTTATTCTTTGTACATTTCTATGTGTGTGTGTGTGTGCGTGTGTGTGTGTGTGTGCATACTTGAGAACTGTTGTCACTATTTAATTTAACATATCCTGTAATTATAAGTAAACACATAAAGAGAAGAACCAAAATTCTTTCATCCAATGTTCAAGAGCTGGTGGTTATAGCATTTTCATAACAGCATTCTTTAGAACTTTCAGTTTTACAGCCTCATTGCCCTGACGTTGCCAGTGAATAGGGAGCATATTAATAATCAATGACTTCAGATTAGTGCTCTTCATCCCTTGCAACCCTATCTCAAATAAGTGATCCACAGAGTCCATTTATCTTTTCCCTCTTATTTCCAGCTAGTGGGAGGACAAGGATGTTTCTGTAAAATTGCTTGCAAATCAGCTGCAGGCACTTGTGCTGCTGGGAAAATGGCCAGTTTAACTCTGAAGACTTGAAACTCCTTCTCTAATGTGGGCTGATTTATTCTTAGATTGCCTCTCATTCCCACTTAGAAAATATTTTGGACGATATTGGAAATGGTCTTATGCTTTTGATTATTTTGCCCTAAGTCACATAATTTAAGTTTCCAATTTTCTAACTCTCCATTCTTTTCACAAATGTCTTATTACAAAATAAAAAAAATCACAGTTTTTAAAAGGACTTCAAAACTACCCAATATTTGAACTTCATAGATATGCTTGAAACTTCCACATAAATTGACAAAAAGTGGGCAGACAGTTTAGGTCTTAATATCTCTAGGACGACACATCAGTTAACTTCCCATGAAGGCTAGCTATTCCACCTTCAAATGGAGAAAATGATGCAGTTTGTTTTTCTCCCACAACTGAATAGAAAAATAATATTGATGGTCTTCAGATCTTACCTAAATAATTTGCAAACTATCAATGTCTTCTATTATTTCAAAAGATAGGATTATGTAATGCATTATTAATAGTTGAAATTGACATATTTCTAGAAAGGTTGGAATCATCAGATACGACATTGTTTATTTTGCAAATACCATGTAGAAATTCAAAAGTAGACTCATGGTCTCCCAGAGCTCCTAGCCTGGAACCTACTCTTCATGGGTACTGAGGAATTGTTTTGGTCACTGGATTGTTCTGTTCTTCTGGGACTGCTTTGTATACTGATTGCAAATATGAAAAACTCCTTCCCAAAGTCATTTTTCTCCCACTGTGCAGTCAAGCATGTTGTTTGTGCCTGGCAGAAGGAGCACAACGTGAGCACAGCTTTGGGAGGTGGAGCCACAGGAAGCTCTGCACTTCCTCCTCAACAACACTTGATTTGGAATCTGGAGACTTCATTCCTGGTGGGGGTAACAGCAACCTTTCCCCCATAATTAATTTCTGTAAGCAGCAGTTCATTAGCGAGAAGAATGACAGCCTTGAGACACTGATGCTGGCTTGTGTGTGACTCCAAATCTCTATCACCTTATTTAAAGGTGGAGTCAGCCATTAATGGTAATAATAATTCAAACATCTTTTAATGCCAACAGCAACACAACCACCTTAAAATAATTCTGGCTGTGAGAAAACTAAGCAATTTAAAGGCAGCTCATGTTCTCTCTAAGTTTTTCATGGCTGCTACTGGGAATTCTTGATAATTTATGAAGGCTTATACCATCAAATTAATTACATTTTCCGGATGCCACATGTCTTTTTTTTTTCTTAATAGCAGCGAGCTCTGAATTATAAGTAAAAATGCTGTAGCGATTCATTCCTCTGGTTTATAAAAAATAATAGTTGAGCCATCTTAGAAATGCCATTATTCCAGGCACAGTCAAAGATGTGTCAGCAATTTTTTATTCTTCATCCTATGTATTTTTGTTTAAAAATTAGAAAATAGTATATTAACTGGGAAGCATATTTTTCAACGAAGTGTGAAAAAAATTGTATTTTGCAACAAATTCAAGAGAGAAAAAGACCTAGTTTCTGGGGTACTTGAATATCTAGTATAAGAGAATGTGAGTAGGGTTAGGGTTGAATAGCCCTGGAAAGTCAAATGTGCTAGACCTTAGACAGAACCTGAGGAAGTGATAGTGAACCAGGGTGATGCCGCTACAGATGAGAATTCAAATAATGGAAAATAAAGCCCATAGGTCAGGGTCTGTTTCTCCTCTGTTAACTGCTGCTCTTTCTTACTATAGACTTGCTGTACCATTAAACAAGTAGACAGAGGCCTGGCAAAAATATCCCAGACTGATTAACTTTTCATTATATTTTAAATTCAGTTTAGGATAGGAATCACAAGTCCTGATTATGTGCTGACTTAATAAAATTAAACTCAACTTTTTCTCTAGTAAAGGGAATATAATAGAATTTTTTATTTATTCAACATATGGAGCCCTATTGACTAGTGCAGTAGTTTGGTGCAGTACAGAATAGTAGTTAGGAAAAGGAATTTTGGAGTCAAACAAATCAGGTACAATATCCTGCTCTGCCTCTTATGAGCGGTGTGACGTTGAGCTAATTACTGAACACACCAAGAATTGGTAGCATCATCTAAGGCAGAGTTGGCAAATTTTGACCTGTGAACCAAATCCATCCCACTGCCTGGAATGCAGCCATGCCCACTCATTTGCATATCATCTGGCTGCTTTTGTATTCTATGAGTAGAGTAGGATAGTCTTAACACACAATCTGTGGTACACAAAGCCTAAAATATTTACCATCTGACCCCTCACAGAAAAATTTTCCTGACCCCTGATATAGAAAGCTGAAATAATAATAGTACCTACCTCATAGGTGGTTGTGACAATTAAGTGGGATAAAGAGTACATATTGTTTAGGACATTGTCTGGCACATGGTGCATTCTCATTAACTGTTAGGCATCATTAAATGTGTTTTGCCAGATATTAGGCTTGATGCTGGGGGCACCATGACAAATAAAACATGGCTACACCCTCAGGGAACTGAAATCACCAATACAGTGTTGTAGGGTCACAGAAAACACAAAATGCTCAATGAGGACATTTAAGACCCATAGAAAATCCCTACCTTTTCCCTGTATTTTAGGATCTGTAATATATAAAATGATGTTTATTGCTCTTCTTTGCAAGGGTATAAAACATCTTATAGATGACTTCTTGGTAATTAATCTTGAAGGGTTTCATTTTTTCCTCCAACTTATATAATTGACAGATATTGTGATTACAAATGCTGGCATGGAGAGGCTAAATAGAGAATTTGAACAGGACTGCTGACTCAGTTTTCTGGATATATAATCACATATAGAAATAAAATGTTCCATGTGTTTAACTTAGTGTGATACAAGCCCTAAAATTAAGGCTCAATATTGTGTGCTAACTGGACATCTGATTAAACATGGAGGGCTTCAACAGGTCTAACTGTTGTCCCTGGTTGTTCATTATATTCCCACTTGCAATGTCCATGGGCTTTGTGTGACATATGATATCCTTCTCCCCTAGCTTATGAGCATATGTGACTAACTGCTGTTGATCTCACCTGTCCAGTGTTAGGTATTCATGTGTTTGGCCATCTTCATAAACCTAGGGTGGGAGTCTCTCCTTCATCAAAGGGATGAAGAGGAGGTGATTAAAACTCTTGACTCAATGAGCACCATGACATATTGGAAACTCCTGGAGCCAAGCACAATTTAACACTTACAAAGAGCCTTGGCACTTTTAAAAAGTAGGAAAGAGCAGGACCAGAAGTCACTTAATCATGATAAAGGTATAGCATAAGAAATGCTGCTGCTTCAGACTTTGTCCAAAACAGCATAAAAATATTAGGTGAGATGAACTCATGTGGAGCAGGTGCTCAGCTGGTCCCCACAAAACAATCCCAGTGTTTAAACTGCTTGCCTGTCACAACAACATGTTTTTTTGGAAGACGATATGTAACAACTGGTATCCTGGACTGATTAGACAGTTAATGTCATTATTAGCAAGTATGTTAAACCAAAGTAGGGTGAAGCGCTAAGAAAGAAATCTTATTTCTAATCCTTATTCTCAAACCCTAAAATAATATTTTTCCAATTAGAGATTTTTAAAGTAAATTTAGTTGTGCAAGTATCACCCTAATCCAGTTTTAGAACTTTTCATAAACCTCCAAATTTCTCTTGTGCTCATTTGCAATTTATCCATATTTTCATCCCTAGCCCTGGGTACTGATCTGATTTCTGTCTCTACACATTTTTCTTATCTAGACACTTTATATAAACGGAAGCATATAATATCTGGTCCTTTGTGTGTCTGAATTCTCTCATATAAAATAATGCTTTCAAGGCTTAAGTGTAGAAGCATGGGCCAGTAGTTCATTCCTTTATGTTGCTGAATAGTATTCCATTTGTATGCATTTTACTTATCCATTAACCAAGTAGATATTTGTGCTTTTTTCAGTTTGGGGCTAGTAGGAATAATGCCATTATGAACATTCATAATGTTTTTGTGTGGGCTTAAGTCTTCATTTTTCTTGGGAAGACTCCTAGGAGCAGAATTGCTGGGTTGTATGATTGCTTTAACTGTTAAAGAAACTGCCATCTATCTTCCAACTGGCTGTACAATTTTAAAGTACCTTTCTCCAGTACAGTAGTCCCCCACCTTACCTGCAGGGCATGCATTCTAGGATCCCCAGTCAGTGCCTGAAATTATAAAGAGTACTGAACCCTATATGTACTATATATTTTTTCCTATTTACACATACGTATGATAAAGTTTAACTTACAGATTAGGCACAGTAAGATATTAACAGCAATAACAACAGAATAGAACAATAATAACAATATATTGTAATAAAAGTAATGTGAATGTGGTCTGTGTCTCAAAATTTCTTATTGTACTGTACTCACCCTTCTTGTGTTGACCTGAGATGATAAAAATGCTTATGTGATGAGATTAAGTGAGATGAATGACATAGGCATTGTAACATAGCATTACTCTACCACTGACCTTTTGAACAGGGGACAGAAAGATCACTGAGCCATGACCAAGTGACAATCATGGCTATGTTAGACAAGGGGATAATTCACATCTCAGATAGAAGGAAGGTGCAAGATTTCATCACACTACTCAGAATGGTGCACAATTTAAAACTTATGAATTGTTTATTTCTGTAACATTTCCATTTAATATTTTTAGTCCTTGGCTGTCCATGGGTAACTGAATCTAGAAAAAAGTGAAATTGACAGTAAGTAGGGGGAACACTGTATTTGCAATTGACTTGTCGTTTTCATTGTAACCATTCTAAAGGTGGATAGTAAAATGTCTATTCACATCTTCTGCCTATTTTTAATGAAGTTGTTTGCCTTCTTTATTGAGTTCTAAGGGTTCCTTAAATATTCTTGTATAAGTCTTGTATCAGCTATTTGATTTGTGAATATTTTCTCCCGTACTGTGACTTGTCTTTTTATTTTCTTAATTGTGTTGCTGGAGGTACAAACGTCTATCATTTAGACAAGCTCCCATTTATCAATTTTTCTTTTATGGTTGTGTTTTTGATGCTGTTTCTAAAACTCTCTGCTTACTCCAAGATTTAAAAAAATTCCTCCTCCGATTTATTTATTAATATTTCGCTCTTTAAGTAATCAATTTTGAGTTAATTTTTGTTATAGTTTGAGGTAAGGTTCTTTTTTGGAATGTAGATACATAATTGTTTGATCACCATTTGTTGAAGATATTCTTTCCCCTTCTAGATTGTGTTAGCGTTTTGTTGAAAATCAATTGACTATAAATGTAAGAGTTTATGGACTTTTTTCATTTATCTGTATGTAATACCACATCTTAACTACTATGGCTTTAGAGTAAGTTTTGACATTAGTAGTGTAAGCACGCCATCTTTGTTTTTCCTTTTAAAAATAAAAAATTTCCTTTAAAAACTATCATGACAATTCTAGGTATTATTGTTGAATTGTCTATTTTTACGTTCAGTAGATATTTATAGCCAAAAACAGACTTTAAGACTTTTAAGACAAAAAGTCTTAAAGTCTGTTTTTGGCTATAAATATCTATTGAACACTTGATATGTCCCAGGAATTTTGCTAGATGCTCAGGAGCACAAATAATAATATATAGTCCCAGCCATCAAAAAGCAAGATAAGTCACACAAATAAATGGCTGATTTCAAAATAACGTAGTAAATGTTAAAGTTGAAGCAGTCACAGGATACTTTGGAGAACAGAGACTAGTCATGTGATTAAGTTTTGACTTTCAGGTAAGGCTTCTTGAGAGGGATTATGTGTAAACCAAAGCATTAAAAATATCTAAGAATGAAAGATATTCCTGGTGGGTAAAAAATGACACAAGTAGAAGGATGACAGCAAAGCCTGGTGAAATTTTTTAGTGCAGTGGGTCTGACTGATTTCAGTTAGATTTTTCTTTCCATGGGTCTAGTTGAAAAGATTTATAGTTTTTTCTACCTTTCAGTAACTGTCATCATTGTTTTTGGCCTCAGTTGGCTAGTGCACCCTATATCATGTTTTTATATGGATGAGGAGTTTCACAGGTCACATAATATAACATATGGCGAGAATAATGACAGTGAAGAAGTACATGGCCTAAGGAAGCAAATGTCAGAGGTCCCAGTTCTAGAATCTGTTCTGTTTCCTTACTTCATATGAGGACTTTCAATCCTTTATTTACAGGTTTAAGTTTATTGGTTATATTACGATAGCAGGGCAGGTGTATATAGAGTTTTGCTGTGCAAAGTATGGTCCATGGCTAGCAACATTAACATCATGTGGGAGCTTGTTAGAAATGCAAAATCTCAGGCCTCTTCAGACACACTGAATTAGAATTTATGTCTTAGCAAAGTCTTAGGTGACTTCTGTGCACATTAAAGATTGGGAACCATAGGACTTGATCCTCTTAAAGTTATTTGTAGCCTTAAAATATATATAACTATAAAACCTTGGTATAATCAGTATGATTGAGAGCATTATGGAAGTTGCTCTAATTAGAAATGTGGAGTTTCACATACATTTATATGATTAAGAAGAAGTGGACCAGGCACGGTGGCTCACACCTGCAATCCCAGCACTTTGGGAGGCTGAGGTGGGCAGATCATGAGGTCAGGAGTTTGAGACCAGCCTAGCCAACATGGTAAAACTCCATCTGTGCTAAAAATACAAAAAAAAACCTGGGCATGATGGCAGATGCCTGAAATCCCAGCTACCTGGGAGGCTGAGGCAGGAGAAGCACTCGAACCTGGGAAGGCGAAGGTTGTAGTGAGCCAAGATCACACCACTGCACACCAGCCTGGGCAACAAAAGCAAGACTCTCAAAAAAAAAAAAAAAAAAAAAAAAGAGAGAAGAGAAGGGAAAGAAAAGAGATCCAACCAGATATTAAGACAATGAGTGTGATACTTAGTCTTTTATTATATAATGACATACCTAGTGTATTGAGAAAACTCGATGAACTAATGGAGTATTTTCATAAAGCAACTTTATTTTGTATTCTCATTGTCCTTTTATCTTTGTTTAGTGGGGTTAGTTTTCTAGGACTCTAGAAAACTATTTAAAAGTTCCATGACTCTCTAGTCAGGGACTTTATAGTCTATTCAGGTTATAAAATAGGTTTCAATTTAGAAAATAGAGCATTCAGGTCTTTCATTCAAGAGCGTGCCTTATTTTCTATTCCACAAGTAGGTACAGCTCTTAGAGTGAGCAGTCTGCCCTAGAGGACACATATGTGGGAAGCTTCTTCCCTCTTTTTGGCTTACTTCCTTCCCCATTTGATAGCTACTGACTTTGGAGGGTGGCAGGAGTAGGAAGAGGTGATCTGGAAGAAGGACAGATAAGGAAAGTAGGAGAGTTTTTGTTTCCCTGTACTACCTTAGACTGGTGTTGAGGCAATCCAGTTTGGCCAAACTTCTTTAGCTCCTCTGTGCTGAGGTCTGTTTGGGCCGTTAGGTGCCCCTCTTGGACAGAACCTCCCATTTCATATGGCCTTGAAAAGTTGGCCTTGACAAATCATAGGGAACTTAAGCCATTTCTGATCCTGCAACCATTTCTCAATCTTGGAGCAGCTAGCCAGCCAGTCTACTTTTATATTTAGTAGAAAAGCACAAACATTAATCCACTGTAAATGTTCCAGCTGCAGGAGACACAAATCACATAATTTGAGAGTTCTTGGGAAGCACCTTTCTCCAGGCCTCAGAATGGTGGAACCATTGCACATTATAACCCTCTCCAAGGTGCTCCTTTCTAAAATGCCTTTCTCCATCTTAATGCTTGACCCAAACCTCAAGCTAGGTGAAGAGATAATAGTTATGAAACTGGTTTTCATAAATTTTCTTTACAAATTTGTATCTTGATATGGTATCTGTTTGATGAATATCAAATCTATTGAATCTTCATAACTCATTTAAATATTCAATTAAAAAATAGAGGTAAAACCGGTCTCAGTTTAAAGAGAATTGTAACATATATATGGACTTGTTATGTCTGTTGCATGGAAGAGGAGACCATTTTCTAACAAAGTACAGGATTTCCTTGACAAATCTGGTGCTCTGGTGGATCACTCAAGGAATGTCCATTGGTAAAAGGGCTGAAGGATCTCTTAAAGGAAAAAAGAAACCATGCAGCATGAACTTGATGAATATAGAGTAGATATTTGGAAGAGAGTATGGATTTTGATTACATTGTCTGCCACATAAGTATATTTCTAGCTCCAATTTTCTGGGACATCTGAATCCTTAGAGAATTCAGTAAACAAAACTAAAATAGCACTTTCACTGAAAGCCATAGCCCACTGTGGACTAAACAACTCTATTTTCAGAATGTTTGCAACAGTGACCCAGAGAGGAATATACCATATTCATAATTCTGCTACAGAAAAGGACTCAAGAAAGGACTTAGGCAATCAAGTCTCTAAGTACTTGGGAAAGAGGAGAGAGAATAGATGTAGAGGCTCAAGGAGCAGGTTAGTGCCTGTAGGTCCCAGGAAAGTAGTAGTGTTCACACAGAGTGGTATCCTCAGAAGTGCAGAGAGACTTTATTTCTTCTTGGACACTGATGATTGCTAGAGTATAATGGCTACCACACAAGTAGACTTGTCCATGAACCCACAGGACCCTCCCGTGAACAAATGGAGTTGCAGTGGAGCAGGGAGGAACTGGAAGAGCTTAAGTTCTGTTGTAGCAGATAGGGATTGTGGCTTAATGGAATTTCAGCACAAATATTTGTATGATCTCATTTGTTGTCCATGGGATAACAAAGACTAAGAAAACTCGGGTTTCATAAAGAGAATGTTCAGAATGCAAAGGTCAGTCTCCTCCGTAAAATGGAGTAGTATCGTGAACACTGAGAAGCAACTTGCAAAAATAGGATTCACTGTCATCGAGAACAGGGCCAGTCTTGCTGAGGAATCATAAAACCTCATGAAAGAGCAAGCCTGCAAATGTGCTCCTTTTTCTCTCCATTTTTCTCATTCTGAGTGGAGGAAACACTGAAGCAATTATTTTAGTCACAAACCACTGACATATGGTTAGCAGAACATATAGAAGCTAACCTTAACCTTTTCATCTTCTAGAAAGTTAAATCAATTTCAACTGAATTAGCATTAATGCATATGTACCTTAAAAAATTCTGTTAACAACACTAACCGCTCTTCCTTGTATTGTGACATTCCTTTCTCTATCCGTCAACGCCATTTTTGGATCTTCATATTTCGTTCTGCCAATTTGCAAAAATTCTCCATCCTCATTCATTCTTTCTATTTTCTTTCTCACTTCACTCACTTTTCAAAATAAAGAGGAAAGAATATTTATGAAAAAAAAAAACACACATGCATCTCCAAATGCTTTTCCAAATAGCGAAAATGACTTGCTTTACCGTTTCCTTGGATAAGCATGTTATTTGAGCACTGTATTGCATGGAGACTCAATCTCATGTTAATACTTTACTGTGTTTAGTTTAATATTTCTTTATCTGCATCTCTAGCCGGGGGGGATAGGGAAGGTAGCCTCAGAGATGTTTGGGCTTCAGGCCAAAGATGAGAGTCAGACTGCCACATGAAACAGGATTCAAAGCTGAAAGCAGGGCTCAGCTGCAAAGCATATGTTTAGGGGGAGAAGAGTACATCCCTTCTTTGTAGTAACATTACCTTTGATACATTCCTCATTTGGCAGTCTTCACTAATAAAGCATATTTAAAGAAAACAATCTTGTGAAAAGACTTGGTTTTCATCTTTCCATGTTTTAATTCATCAGATTCAGCAGTGCCCTTTTCAGAGCATTAAGGTTAGTGGTCTTTAACAAAGATTTGTAAGGCACATACGTGCTAATGTCAAATCAGATGAAACAGACTTAAGTGTTTCTGGAGAATGGAGAGGGTGAGGTTAACTTCTGTCCATTTGACTAACCGTATGGTAGTGGAGCATGACGAAAATAAATGGAGCACAAGAGTCCAATCCTTAGTCAGACAACATGATTTCATTTATTACCAAGGTGAAAGCAGAGACCAGTGACTGGCCACCATGCTGCACAATTGCATTTTCTGGTACATTTGTGCTGCCGCTCTGAACTAAGGAGCCGGGTCATTCTCCTATTATGTTAGACAAAGTATGCAAGTCATTGAAGGCCTTCCAGGTAGCAACATCTGGGTGATACTTCACAGTACAAAAAGGGCCTCAAGGAACTCAGCCTCAAGTACTTGCACAGCTGTTTCAGGTTGGAAAATATGGTGTTCTCCTTGTGAGAATGTCCTTGAAACATTTTTCGTTGCTGATTGCAAATTTCAGTTTTTCAAGAGTATTCATATAATGTTGCAAACATTTTGTGAGCAACATTTTAAGGGTCGTATGCTTCTCAGAGGGAGTACTTTCTGGGACTGGTCATATAGCTCCCTGATATAAAATGTATGCTTTTGGAATGTGGGGTATATGTTTCATCATTGCTCCATAGGCAAGATCAATCATAGCATTTTCTAGTTTCTGATGTGAGAATAATTGAAAATGTCCTCTTCCGCTTCTATTCTGGTTTGGTAGTTTCTAAGAGTTTTTGTTTTGTTTTTTTCCTAAAATAAAAAAAGGTAAAATTAATTAAACAATTGGCTTCATGAGGTTAAATTTTTAAAATGACACCAAAATATTCTATTGATATATTCAGGAAATTTGGTGTCGTCCCAGGACTGAGTCAAATGTAAGTCTAAAGGTTAAACACCTATCTTATTAATGGGTCTTTGGAAAAGTAGCTACTTAAAATAAAATAATTCATCTGGTGAATTAACTGAGCCTCAAATTAGCCCCACAAATGCTAGATTTATGCTTTCTGGCCAAATTAATTACCTCCAAATGATAGTCTGGAATTGACCAACCATTAGTATTCAGACTTGCTTCTACTTGGGCAAGAGGAACAGAAATAAAATAATAATTAAAAAAAAAAAAAGAGCAGCCAAGTACAGAATGAGAAGAGTGAATATTCTCAATGTAACAACTGCTAAACAAATTCTGAAGTCTCTGGGCACAGAGGCTGTGACTTACCTTCCATTTCTCTACAGATCCATATATCTACACAGAGAGTAGTTAGTGCTATTGTAAGAATTTTAAAAGAGCTTGAGAGGCCATAGGTATATACCATCCTTGGCTGTGATATCTGTGTAATAGGTTTTTCAGAGTTAAAATGAAAATCACGTTTTTTTTTTTTTGCTTTTGTATTCATAATACACAGATATTGTGTCATGAAGAAATTTCAGGTGGTCAGAATATGGTAACAACAAAACTATGCCATAGGACATAGTTTCAAAAAACATCAAATAAATAATTTGTCAATAAATGAAAGAATACTGGTGCTAGGACTAAAACACTAGTCACAGTCTCAATCTAAATAGGAAGATGAAGTTAAAAATTGGCAGGGGGCTGTATGTGAGGGTGATCTGGCTGTGACATGTGTTACCCCATTGATTGCCAGCACGGATTCAACTGATCTGGCTGGCTTGGCGGGTGTCCTCTTCCTCCCTCACTCCATGTGCCTCCCTTCTGAAGCCGTGTGCTCGGTCAAAGAGGATGGCCATCCCCGATAAAGAAGGACCAGTAGTCAGTCAAGGGTATACAAGTAACTGTGCTCTCCTGCTAGAACCTCCAAACGTGCTCTTAAAAATTGGCAGGGGGCTCAGCCTCATGACTGGGTTCTAGGGCTAGGGAGAAAACAAAAGCAGGCTCTGGAGTCGGTCAGCTCTCTCTCTAAAGACTGATTCTGCAGCTTCATTAACCTTTAGTTTCCTCACCAGCCATTATCTGACTTCGTTCTTACAGTCAACCTATAATACAAGCACCCCTATTATTCAACGTTTACGGGTTAGAAAAGTGAGGTCCAGAGAGGTTATCTGGTTTACTCTGGGTAACAAAGTATGACTGAGTGAGCATGGAGCAGGAGACAGACCCAGGGCAACTGACCGTAATGTCAATAATAGCACATTCAGCACTGCCAGTAATCCTAGTGATATGATGTTGAAGTTCCACGTCATATCTCAACGCAGAATGGCATCTGTTGTTATTAAGCTTACCAATACAAGTTCATCTAAAACTCAACCCAGGTTCCTAATTATGCAGATTAGATTTTCAAAAGAGAAGATCCTTAGCTAGAATTATAGTTTTAATTTTTAATATTACTCTTCTTGTATTTAATAACATTTTTCTGATTATTGAAGTGACAAATAGAAATGTGTTAAGGAAATAAATTTCCACATAATTCCTATTAGAGATAAATACTTTTAGCATTTTGTTGGATTGTTCTATTGCATTGTGTTAAACGTATGTGTACATGTGTGGGTGTGTGCAGGCAAGATCATAGGAAACTTAATTGGTGGCAAAGCCAGGGTCCAAATCCAGGTCTACCTGATGCAGATTTTTAGTATGTAACTGTATATACATCAAAAAAACACATATCTGCATATGTAACATGTATTAATTAGATTTTACTTCACTGCCATTGCTACTTATATAGTAAATATAGTCTTCAAAGACCATTGTCACATTTACATTGTTTTATAACTATATTGTAAGTTATGTAGACTCTTTTTAACTGATCTCACTGTTCACCTGAGATCTTTTATACCCATAATCCCCTATTTTCAAGTTTCTTATTTTGATTTGTGTCTTATTTTATGTATTAAACTTAATAAAAAGGTTAGAGCTTATATTCAAATAGTTGTTTTCAGGGACAACTTTCAGAAATAATTTATATATTATATTTTCTGATCCTCTTGGATGTCGGAAAAATTGGGTGCCTACACACAGAAATGTAAGTGTTAAATCCATATTCTATGTATTCCACTGGATCTGATCTCCTAGCCTCTCATCTTTAACCCAAAATATATCTTTACTGTGTTTTTATGAATGCTATATTAAGATATTAAATCTGTCCTCTGCTTTTTTTTTTAAAAAAAAATCTTTTTCTCTTATATCCAGTATGCCATGGAAAGACAACACCATAATTTTTAATCATAAAATTCTGTCTTTCACATTGTACAGATTTTCTTAACCAAGATTCTTTTCTCTTTATGATTTAATACTGCATCTTATTTGATTTAATATTCTCTTATGTGCATTTGAGAACCCAAGTGAGAATTTAAGAAAAAAAATCCTTGTCCTTGCAATAAATCTGTTTCAAAGGAAGACACCTGTCACACTCTCAGGCTTGTCCCTTTCTTTAGAGCTGTGATACAGTTTCAAAAGCGTGCTAATTTCTTCTTGCTCATCATTGCATAGGACAGTCTATGTTTACTCAAGATTGACTTAAAATAAGTTTGGAGTTGAGATTGATGTGGGCCTCTGTCCAATTCTTTTATTTTCAAGTGAAGAAGGGGAAAAAAACTAGACTTACCATAATTTTATTTGACTGGCTTTGGTATTCTGAATCTGGGGGTAGTGGAAAGAAGTTCGCCTCAGAGCACTGGGCCATAATTGTAGGCAACTTTGCCTCTCATCCAAGTCAGCATTGCAGGCTCATGGTCACTGCTAAGGTTCCCAATGGCAACCTGCTCAGAAACTCTTTGTCTAGCTGGTGTCCTGCTGCGTTGTAGAATTCACATTTTTCCATTGTGTGGTGCTTGCTCTGCGCTTGCCTCTAGCCCTTTCCTCTCTGATTTGAGGGCTGCCTGTCACATATTCCTGGGTCTCATCTATCTGCTTTCTAGTACTCTTGCACTATAGGATAAATAAAGAACTGTACGTAACTCACTGTCTTGCCCAGAAGTTCAGAATTGTGGTACACACATTTAAACATTAAATTATAAAATATGACTTGGGAGTCAGATAACCTGGGTCTACCTTTCTGGCTATGTGCCTTTTGGAAAATTATCTGATTTTTCTGATCCTCAGTTTGCCAGTCTATAAATTGGAGAAAACAACTTTCTCCTCTGCAGAGCTGCTGTAAGGCTTTTGGGAGACATTGAGGTGAGTCTGTGGAGAAGATCTCCAGTCAGCAGCTATGGTTTCCTAGTGAGCCGGATTCCTATGAGCATGCTTGTCAACACATTCCCACAACCTACCACTCCCAATCAACATCCATCCTCTTCCTTATAGTTACTTTTGTATATTGTGTGATACTTTTGTATTTTACACAGCTCTTAGTAAGCCCTTAAACTTAGTTTTTTCTCAATAAACACTTAAATCTACTATCATGGCCTCAAATTTGGGTGCCTTTGGGAATGTTAGTGAATCATCTTCTGAAGTAGTTTCTCATATCCTATTTTAATTAGCTTCTTTCCCCCATGGATGCACTTTAATGGGAAAAGGATAAAAGAAATAAGACTGTGGGGAGTTAGAGCCTGGGGAGTGACTGAACTGCAGAGATGGACTGGGGAACACTCTGCGTGTGAACACAGTGTAAACAGCAGGCTGTCTGCATGTCACCCACGGCCTCTTCGGCACACATGCCTCATTCCTTGTGAGATTCGTAGCAACGTTGTCCTGTCCTGAGAGTTCACATTAATCCCTGTCCCAAACAGCCTTGGAAATGGGAAGCCAGAGAAGGAAAAGGTGGATTTCATGAAAATGCTCTGTCACTAAACACTTTTCCTGTTGCCTTTGTGCTGTATCCTGTCAGTACTCGACCATATGGTGTTAAAACACTCTCTAAAATGTGATTTTGAAGGCTACTTTGCAGTTATAATGGGTAATTGTGAGCTGCTTCACAGTTAGAAATGAGTGAAAGTGGCTCCTATGGTATCACCAAACTTCAAAATGCATTAGAAGAACAGGAGGGAGGGAGGGAGGGAGGTGATCTCTATTCCCATTTCTCTGTGAGTCACAGTGGTTACCTCTAATAGTTTGATTCAGAAGGGAGCACTAAGGCAGTTGCTTCAAGCCATTATGAGTCCAGCATACTCCTGAACTGTGCTTTCATAACTGTCCCTCTCCACAGCTCCTTATTTCACCTTTAAAGATGCGTTTCTGTGTCTAGACTTCAGGGCATCTTAACTTCCTTCTAACCACAAAACTCATCTGCTACCACAACCGGGGATTGAAGAGGCTCCTTCTGGTGACCACTCCAGGCCTGTCAATTAGGTAGGAAATAGCCAGCATTAGCTGGAGCAGTTTTAATTTGATTAACTGATGCTGTACATTAAGAAGAAGAAAAAAATAGAAAACACTGCCCAAATTGACTGGGTTATCTACAAGCTTAAACATCCCAGGAGGTATTTCTCTATCTTTAAAGTAGTATGGGACTGCCCAACCAGATCATTTCCATAGATGTCACAACAGAACCCTATATCTGTTAACTCCTCTCCCCTAGAAGTAGAGATATGAGGATGCCAGAGGGCAGTGTTTCCAAAACACCCTGGCTCAGTGCTGCTCATCCCAAGTCACACAGCTCATTGACCTCAGCTCTCTTTAAAATGAAGGGAATAGACCAGATGCCCTTCAAAGGCCTTTCTAGCTTTGACATTTTATGACTTGATGATGCAAATTTGCTCAAACATTAGTTTAATACTACTTGCCATCTTTTTAGTGAGCAATACAAAGTTAGTACAAGTCACAGACATAACAATTACAAAGACCCTTCACGCTAACACTTTGGAGGGGAAGCTCAGACTAAGCCTGCCCTCATGTAGAAGGAGGAGCTTTTTTACTTTCAGACCTGCATTTGGCTTTCACTCCGGGTTCTGCCTTTAATCAGCTAAGCAACAATGGCAAAGCTAATTAAAACTTTTAAACTGGTTTCCTCATTTGTAATGTGAGAGCTGGTTTGTTGTAAAGATTAGAATTCATATATGACAGTGCCTGAAACATAGTAGGTTCTTGATCATTCATGGACAGAAGTCTGCTCTGTGACATTGGTCAATTCTTACCCCCTCTATTCTCTGTTTCTTCCCCTTTCATGAGTAGAGTAAGAGACAGATGAGCTCAGAACCAGGCCTGGTCCCTAAATTCTCCAATCATTTCAGAGCCCTAAAAGACTGCTCCTACAAAATATATTCTGTTTATTTGACACATTTCAGTCTCATTTCCTCAATTTGTGTTCTCCTACAGTTTTACTTTCTGAAACAGTTTGTTCTGTGACAAAAGGTTTGCAAAAAATACAGGGATAATTGCTAAAGTTTCTCTCTTTTTGACAGTAATTCAATGCCTTTAACAAAATTTATAATCCTTTTGTACCTAAATGTTTATAAGTGTTGTTAAACCATAATGTAAAAGTATATAAACATTTTCACATGTTCTACCAGATCAAATATGGTACGTATGATAATAATTAGAACCACCAACCTAACATATTGTGAAAAATGCCACATATGCATTTAATTATAGTTTCTGATTTTCAAGCATGCATTCAGGAAAGGGAGGAAGTTGCTTTCTATTTAACTTCTTCACTGCTAACAGAACATGCATGTGTTTTGGCAAGTTTCCTAGGGAACATCTGTCTAAAAGGGAACATTGGGGAGTTAATCGACATCTACGGAGCTGGGCAACTGCTGTATGGCTCATGCTGTCTCCATTAAACTTCTTAACTGTGTCTCCTTTAAGCAGAGTCACAAAACATACTATTGATTCAGCTCTTTGAATAAAAAGCAAATCACAAGCAAAACTTAAACTGGTTTATTTACAGAATAGCTTTATGAAGATGGTAAACAATTAAGCCTCTTTTTCCAAAAGAATTGTTTGTAGAAGATGCCAATACTGGGGTGGGGAATAGAGTTATGAAGAAGGATTTGTAAATGGCTTGTGGATACATTTCCAACCGCTCATAGCAAAGGAATGAATGGAAAAACACTCCTTGGAACTGGGGGTGGGGATGGAGAGGGTTACAAAGATGGCAAATGAAACAAAGTAGCATTTTGATATTGCCTCAGTTCTGGATGGAGGAAGCATGATGAAGAATTTGAAAAATAGCAAAGGGCCTAAAAATTTAGAGGAACTGGGTAGACAGACATAGTCATGGGTCCCTTAATGACCGGGTTACGTTCTGAGAAATGAGTCATTTGGCAATTTTGTCATTGTGCAAACAAACATCATACAGTATGCTCACAAAAACTTAGATGGTAGAGCCTACTACACACCTAGGTTATGCGGTATATATAGCCTGTTGCTCCTAGGCCACAAACCTGTGCAGCGTGTTACTATACCAAATACTGTAGGCAATTATAACACAAGAGTAAATAATTTTGTATATCTAAACATATCTTATGAAACCATCCTTGTATATGCAGTTCATGTTGACTGACACATCGTTATGCAGCTGATGATTGCAAATAGAATGGGATCAAGTCTTTCCTTTCTCAGCTAGGTCTGACAAGGAACTCACTAATGGTTTCCAGATGAAGAAAGACTTTACATGGTAGAATGAATTAATTGCTCTGTGCTACTTGGAAAGTCAGCAGAAATGAAGAATTTGAACTGAATGCTTTGCTCTAAATCCTGATACTAATTTTTTAAAATGCAAGTAAAATATTTTCTTCTTTTTAAAATTAATTATGCCACAACAAAGACGCTGATGCCATGGTGACGGGCAAAAGGTTAGATATAGGGCAGCCAGACAATATACAGGACAGCTTGTTCAATGTGAATTGCAGATAAATAAGAAATAATTTTAGTTTGCTAAATCTGGCAATAGTAGTCAGACAAAAATCTAAAATAAAAGCCAAAAGGCAGAATCAGGTAAGCAAGGCTAAAACAGGACTGATAAGAAAGCAAAGCTGTAGAGAGAAATCACATATGTGGGTAAAATACAGGAAGATACCAATTCTAAAGAAAGATAAAGTGATGGGAAGAGTGGGAGAACGGTTGGTTAAAAAAAAAAAAAGTCAAGAATGAAAATATTTGCAGACCCAGAAAAAGGAATCCAAAGCAGAACAGTGACTCAGATAGGGTGCATGTTAGGAGGGCACAGCCAGAGCAGCTGGGTGAGTTGCTAGGGGCTGTCATAGCAAAACTAGACCAAGTGGCTTAGAGGCAAGAAGTCAAAGTTCAAGGTGTTGGTATGGTTGATTTCTTCTGAGGCCTCTCTCCTTGGCTTGTAGATGACCATCTTTCTCCCGTCTGTCCACATGGTTGTCCCTCTGTGCATGTCTGTGTCCCAGTCTCCTCTTCTTAGAAGTACATCAGACATACTGGGTTAGGGCCCACTTATATGACCTCACTTTACCTTACTTAACTCCAGAATGGTCTTATCTCTAAATACCATCACATTCTGAGGTACCAGAGGCTAAGACTTCAACAAAGGAATTTTGTGGGGATGAAGTTCAGTTCATAATGTGATGTTATACTTCTGGCTAAGAAGCCTAATTGAAATTACTGCAGTGAAATTCCACAAGCAGTTTTAACTGTAATATAAGTGATTTTTTTGGTGCCAGCGTAGGGAAAACAAAATTAATAGGGCATGATTCTTGTCCTCAAAAGCACAATATAATAAGGGAGCCAGACAGATACACTTGACTAGTGGCTTAGAGACAACAGGGCGAGGTCAAATACTGGCTCATCCACTTACTGGCTAAGTGAACTTGGACAGTTATCTTATTTGATAAAAAGGTGTAATCCTATCTACTTAGTAGAGTAGCCTTGGGGATTAGTGAAGAGAACTAAATATGACCTGAGAAGGACTCCATACTTCTATATTTAAGTCCTTGTGGACAAACTGTATCCTAACTTAACAGGTAGACAAGATTGCAAACTAACTTAGGAGTATGCTCCTGTAATGGCAGCTGGGCCTTGGCCAATCCCAGCAGCCGGGTCTTGGCCAATCCCAGCAGCCATACTTCAACCACTTGTACACTGCTAAGTGTTCAAACTGTATTCAAATAAGACAAACATTTAGCTGTAACCAATTCAGCTGTTTCTGTACCTCACTGCTGGTTTCTGTACATCATTGCCTTTCTTTGCCTATAAGTTTGTTCAGACCACAAGGCATCCCTGGAGTCTCTCTGAATCTGTTGTGATTCTGGGGGCTGCCCAATTTGTGAATCATTCATTGCTCAATTAAACTCCCTTACATTTAACTTGGCTGAAGTTTTTCTTTCAATGGTATCAAGTCCAGTTCCTGATGACTAATGGCAGCTCTTACTATTACGAAGGGTTCAGAAAACATATAGGGAGATGTTAGCTGCTACAACTAGAGGAATTTATACAATTTCCTAAAAAAGTTGTCATGAGAGCTGAGCCTGAAAGCACCAGGACAATTTTGCCAGGTAGAAAAAGGGGACATATTAAAACACAAATATGAAGCAGCAAGAGGCATATACATAATTCAGTATGCCTAGAGCAGTGCAGGGCTGATGGGAGCAGCAGGAAATAAGGCAAGAAAACAAAGTTGGTGCCACGTCATGAAGTGCCTTGAATATCATGCTAAAATATCTGAAGATTACGCTATAGGCAAAGTAAAACATAGGTATTTTATGTAGTTGTATTTGTTTTGGCGTTATTTTATTTTAGATATATATTTTACAGATAATTAACTGCTTTCAAAAGTGGTAATTAGGAGTACCTGGCTATGCTGGAAATGGGAAGAAAATTCATAAAAAGAGACCAGGCATGGTGCCTCATGCCTGTAATCCCAGCACTTTGGGAGGCTGAGGCCGATGAACCATTTGAGGTCGGGAGTTCAAGACCAGCCTGGCCAACATGGTGAAACCCCATCTCTACTAAAAGTACAAAAATTAGCTGGGCGTGGTGGCGCATGCCTGTAGTCCCAGCTACTTGGGAGTCTGAGACAGGGGAATCACTTGAACCAGGAGACAGAGTTTGCAGTGAGCCAAGATTGCACCATTGCACTATAGTCTAGGCCACATAGTGAATCTCCATCTCAAAAAACAAAAAACAAACAACAACAACAAAAAAGAATAGCTGCTCTACAAGGCAGATTCTGGCCAACTGCCTGTACTAGGACTAGATCTGTCAGTTTCATTTTGCACAGTGACAAAACAAAATAGAAGATCTCTCAGTCCCTGCCTCCCTTAACCCTTTGCATTTAGTACATAAAGATAATCAGGTCCCTCATATCTTCTAAAAGAAAATTTTTCCTTTGATCTAACAGTCTTTTCTTTGGCGACCCAAGGCCTGTTCTTGTCAGCAATAGTTTGTCTGATTTTCTCAATTCAAACTCTGTCAAAGCTGAAGCTTCACTTTATTTTTTGTTATTCCTATTAACATTGTTACTATTGTTATAAATAGAAACAATCTGTTTTTTATTGTCAAATGATACATATTTATTACAGATGAATTGGAAAATACTATCAGAGAAGCAACACAAAGTGCTAAGTAATTCTCTCTAAACCTCCACAGAGGATTCAGTTCTCTGCATGGACACACACGTATCTATTTTCACGATAGGGGATCAAACTGTACATTCTGTTTTATAATGTGCTTTTTAAAATAAGCTTTTTATTAATATATATACATAGAATTGCACAGCTAAGTGTTTCCAACACTTATGAAGATGTAAAATACCCTGGGCCCATTATATCAAATCTCAGAGACCCTCCTGAAGATTCAGAGCAGAGAAGAATACTTTGTCATTTTGGAGCCTTTGGTATGTGCCACATGCAACACTTACAATGGTTGTTGATAAGGACTTTTCTGTGATGTGTATGAATGACATTGTAAAAACTTCATTTGTTGAGTATTTACTTTGTACTATATGCTATGCCAAAATTTACATTTATGACTCATTTAATGCTCATAACAACTCTGTGAAATAGGTTCTATTATTATTCTCAGTATTTAAATGAGAAAACTAAGGAACAAAGAAGTTCAGAGACTTATTCAAGGACAGTCCACCAGACAATGGAGGCACCTGGATTTGAATTCAGATGTCTGCTGCGGAGCCTGAGCTCTGCATGATGGATGTTATTACCTCTTAACATAATCATAACAGTCTAATTTTTGTTTCTTTATTCCTCTATTTTAAAAGCAATAATAGAATTGCTGCTCAGTGCCAGATAGTTCTCAGCTCTGTATATGTATTATGCTTTGCCACCTCTGTCCCCTCTACAGAGTAAATACCATGTTTTGATTGATTTACAACCTCAGTGCTAATGGTGCAAATTGTTCAGATATCCCCACTGTCTTAGGTTGGGTTACCAAGAAGCAGAGCAAGAATTTGGGTACATCAGGGAATATTCTTAAGAGAAAGACAGTGAGGGAGGCAGGATAGGTCAGGGGATTTATTTAAACATGAATGTCATCTCAACTGGTTTCCAGCTTTAGGCCAATCGTACAGGGAGCTCTGGGAGCATGACTTGCCATTATCAGGGGACTGGCCCTTTATACTCCCACGCTGCCCAATTACTGGAATTTGGGCTGCCCTGGTGTGTGTGTGTAACCTTCATGGAGAACACTTAGTTCAGCCTAGGGAAATTCTCCAGAGAATGAGGCAACTATAGGTTATCAACTAGCAACATTCACAGAAGCTCTGGGGTAAGTACGCTGGTCAGGAAAAGCGGATCTTGCCAGACACTGACAGTATGCACTGTACTTACCCTCCATTAAAATGTTCTCATATTATTCCTCAAGATGTGTGTGAAATAGTGTTCAACTTGTTCACGCAGTTGACCAGTTCTGTGTAGATTTCACAAAACATTTTTACAACCCTGATTATTGCTGCGGAGTCTCTGCTTCAGAAATACATGTGTTGCATGCATTTAAAGACTTCCAAATGGAATGAGATCAGAATGAAATAAAAAAAAAAGTAAGCCTACAAGATACTTTGAATAAAAACTAGTAAATAAAAACATCTGGTAGATGATAAAGATCCTCATATTGAACCTCCGTGAAAAATATGTGATGTACCTTTAAGGTGGAGCGTACACATTAACAGCTCTTTCAGTGACTTTTGCTGTCTAACAGGGAGCTCAGGAAATGTAGGCAGGAGGATGTGGAGTTATTCAGAGAACTCAGTGGGATGAGAGGGCACTGAGCATGTCTCCCCCTGTTTTATTTATCTTTATACTGTGTTCTGTTTATGTTCTTTAGAAGAGTAGTTATGAAAACCCAGATATTACACTCATTGGCTGTGAATGTGACACAGACATCTGCTTGCCTTGGCTTGACGCCTCTGGTAGGAACCATCGGGAATGCTTAGCCCACACCTTCTCTTTGGAAACAACTTAGAAAAAAGAAAGCTTCAAAGGCCCAAAACAAACACCTGTGTAACTTCTTCTGTGCCATAGAACAGGCATATAAGCTGATTTGAAAAATCAAGCCCTCTGCTGTCTCTCTTTGAAGATGCTGGAAAGGAGCAATCATACAAGGGCCTGATGGCCTGTGAAGTTCTTATCTCCTGCCTGGTTCTGCTGAGACATCAGGAAAAATAAAATCTTTAGTGCCTCTAAATGCAAGAGCTAGGAGAAGGAATGTTGAGTATCATTTTCTCATCCTCGCTGTAGCCTCACTTAAAAGGTCAAAGCAAATAAAATCTTTTGGTCCCATTTTAGTAATGAATATCTTAGAAACAAGCTCCGGGAAGCATTTGTGACTTTATTCTCAGTTTTCCAAAAGAGGATATAACTTTATTTAATTGCTTAAAACATAGGAGCAAACCACGTATGATGAATGCATTCTGTTTGAAATCAATTTCCTTCATCATTTTATTAGATTGAATGCTCTGAACTGGGATGTATTATTTTCCCATTGTGCTTTTGCAAAACTGCCACTCTTGGAGTTTTGTGGCTGTGAGTTAGTGATTAGTTTGTTTTCTTCTTCGACTTTCCTAGCTACAAGGACTTAACACTTTACTCACCTCTGAGTAGCAGGGCAGCACCACAAGGAAGGTAGAATAAACAGGATGATTAAACAACCAGCATGCAGCAAGGGGGCAATATTTCAATAGCAAATATTGCTACCCATATACCTCAACAGAATGTGCTAAAGTAAACAAAATGATAGCATAATTATAGTAGTTCCAATTATGTTAATTAGACTGCATACACGCTTCATTGATAAGCAACTGTGCTGCAGAGAAATGCTGTTAAGCCTGGTACTTCAGCCTTTAGCAGCTTTGTGGCACATATGCTACTGTATTCTTGGGTAACATTTAGCCTCTCACTATTTTTTTCTTTCTTCTCTGATATTTTTGTTGAAAAATAAATAAATAAATAAAAGGGTGTGCTACCCCACATTTTAGAGAAGTTAGAGATTGCTACTCAGATTCTATGCTAAGTTCCTCAGTATTTTAGTCCCTTCTCCTGGAACCTCAAGTGAAAAATATTAACATGTCCCATTTGACTAATTAAAATCCAGCTTAAGAAAATGGATTTGCTTTCAGTCAACTCCAAATCACATCCTTTGCTTTGATATCAGCCATAAAAGAGAACCCCTGAGGGAAGAGGCCACCAAAAGCTGTTGTTCACATAGCAGGTTGCATTTTGGGGGAATCTAAAAATTGGAGGGTTTCTGAGATTGTTGGTGTATTTTGATAGATTCATGGGACACCTGATTGTTTTAAAGAAAAATGTGAATTGCAAAGAAATAGAAACTATAAAAAGACAAATCATGAAGAAAACTATAAATGCTCAGAAAGAAAAATTACAGTTGTAAGCTAATAGACCATTTACATATTAAAAGTGATAATACAATTAAAATAATACAATGATTTAAGTATGGAACAGTTTAAAAAAAAACTCAAAAATAAAATAAAAAATAGCTTAAAGCCTAAGCTAACCGAGGAATTCAAGAAGGAAAAAGGGTCTGTTAGTCCAGATATTATCTAAGAAACATTGCCATAAAAATATGTAGTAAATAATTGCTTCAAGATGAAATAAAGAGTTGTGTTTCTTCCCCCAAAACGTTGCCAGGAAATTAGCAGTCTAAATAAATTGCTCATAAAATCAGAATAAAATACAAAATGATATAGTGTTAATATAGTCATCATGACATAGTAGAATTTTGCTTATTGAAAAGATGCCTTGGCTAGTGAAATTCCACCTTTGCACCTCTCCCCTCTCCCCACTGTCCCTTTTTAGGAGTTCATTTCATCAGTTGCCTACTTTCTCTTCTTTGTTATTCTCTACCTGTCTTTTTCTCATAAACTCTGCTCAGACCTCTCAAATTCAAAATAATCTTTTGTTTTTCATATTTCTCTCTCAAGACTCGCATTTCTCTTTGTCAGAGCTCTTAACAGAATGGGTGACAATCAGTCTCTCCATGTTTTCACTGTTACTATTAGTACTGAGTAAAAATTTCAGTGGATCAGATTTTAAACAAACCAGCAGTCCCTTTGCAAAGCAAGGCTAAATTCTCTTTTGGGTTCTGACTTAGTTATCAATGCAATTAGGTTGATCTTTAGACCCTAGAATAGGCTTTTTATACCCAGTATATGTCATTTGAAAATTTCAGGCTCAGTTTTTCCAGACTGCATGAGGTTTGTTTTCTATAACGTTGAATATTGAGCAAAAGGAAACACCAAGAAAAATGAAAAGATACTAAGAAAATCTATAACAGACAAATGTGTAAAAATATCAAGGAACAAATGCCCTATGGAGAAAGGTTAAAAAAAAAATGCTGAGCTGATTTCGTGTAGACAAGAAAAGCTAAGGGTTGGTAACTGACCATCTGTAATTATGTGAAAGATTATTAGGATAGAGTATGTTGCCAGCTGCTCTCCTCTCTGCTGAAAGTAGAAGGATGGGATTAAATTATAACCAGAGAGATTATGTTAGACATAAGGAAGAATACTGTAGCTTTAGGGGGATATTCTCTAAGATGGATTATCAAAGGACAGTGTAAAATCCTCAATATAGAATTGTAAAAAGTTTGAAAATGGAGCAGACTCCTTTCTCTGTCTCAGTTTCAGTCACTTTTTTGTAGGTCGGATATTGGCATTCAAAATTGTTTCTAGATGATTCTGCTCACAGATATATCTGGTGATGCCATCAATGCAGACAAAATGAAAAGAGAATGTTTTAGTTTTGGATAAATATTTTATTTGCCCAGAGCACAGTTTCTTTTACTCTTTCTGGCCTCAGCCTGATAATTCCATACATATTTTTATTGTAGGTTTAAGTACAAATGCCTCAAGGTAGAAAGGTCGATTCAATGACCTTTTCTGATTCCTTCTAAGCTTTATTATTCTAATTTTTTGGCTTCCACAGTGAGATGAGAGCACGACAGAGAACCTGTGTTTTTTGTCTTTCTAATTATCAAAGGATTATGAAGACACGTGTTTGGACTCCCTCGTTTGCTGTAGAAACACACGTGAAACACCCTCAGGATTATTGTCTTCTCATAAATGCATGCCTTTGGAAGTAAGCCTATGGGTGGGCTTCTCTCTTTCAGAGACATTATAAAAAGACACAGAAATCTCTACATTTCTTTTTGGATTAGGTAGGCAAAAGGTGATGTATGGCGTAATACTAAAGCAGCACACGACAACTGAATGCCTCATACCCAAAATACTCAGCAATAGAGAAATCACCAGAGAGCTTGTAAATAAAAATGTTCTGTAGGTAATCCCCAAAGAAGTCATATATTTGCTAATATTTGTGGATTTTACTCATAAAAGTGCCTCTCACATAATCTTTGTCTCTATGCATTCTTTAGATACTGACACACTATTTCAAATTTAAATGCCAGTTTCCAAAGCCTTAGCAGATAGAAAACACAGTCTATGGCAAGGATTCAGGCAAGTCAAAATGCTTGCTCACGAGGGGCAAGGAATCAAAACCACTGCAGAGGGCACTGCTAGAACCTAGATTCAGTCAGCAGGTATTTATTAGGGTCCTACTCTCTGCTGGGTGCTGAAGACAAAACAATGAGAAAAACAAACTTGGTGCTTACCCTTCTCTCAACTTTAGGGCCTATAGAAGGATGCACATTCTAATATAAATACTATGCAAAAAACATTTTAATATTGTAATAAATAATAGGAATAAATAGGGTCTTTAAAAGTTATAAATATATATTAAGGATTCCTTGGGAAAGAGAGCTTTATCGGAGATTTGAAGAATGTCTAAGTGTTTCAAAACTAAGATTTTGGAAAATAGGGGTATAGATGGAGGGCACAGAAATGTTTTATAAAGAGAATATAACTTTTGCAAAGGCCCTGAAGTGGGAAAAACATGAGGAAATCACTGTAAGAAGAGTGTAAAGAAAAGATCACTGTAAGAAGAGTCATGAGACACACTGGAGAAGTAGGCTGGGGTAAGATTTTACAGAGCGTTATATGACTGATAGATGCAGGGTCTGTGGATTCCATTTGCATCCCAATAAATAACAGGGAAGCTATTGAAGAGTGCTTTGAAAGGGAGCAAGATAATGAAACCTGTACTTTTAAAATGTATTTTAAACTTTCAGTATGAAGAATAGATTTACATGGGGCAGATTGGCTGCTGGAAAATCAGTGAAAAGGCTATTATAATAACATAGTAGCTGAAGATGAAGGCTTGACTAGAATGCTGGTAGTGGAAATGGACAGAAGTAAAAAAGTTCAAAAAGCTCTTAGAAGGTAAATATTTAGAAGGTAAATAGGTATTTAGAAGCATTTTATGTTTGATTGTAAATGGGGTATACTAAAGGAAATTACCAAAACTAACTTCCAGAGACTATCCAGTATCTCATGGAACAATAAAAAGAGAACCATGCTTTAGCTAAGAGATTGGCAAATTTTTTAATAAACATCCAGATAGTAAATATTTTGAGATTTAAGGGGGCATACAGTCTCTGTCACAACTACTCAACTTTTCTGGGATAGCAAGAAAAATTGTCTGTGTAAGCAACCACAGGCAAATGTAAATGAATGGGCTTAGCTGTGTTCCAATAAAACTTTATTAACAAAAACAGGCAGTGGGCCAAATTTGGCCCCAGGGCATACTTTGCCCATTCGTTTTAGATGATGAACACTGTGATTACACAGGCTGTTGTTTACCCTGATGGCACTGGATCATGCAAAATAAATTTTGTTTAGTGTTTTCTGCTGAATGAAAGCCATGAATATTTGAAATACTTTACTTTGAAAAATCTAGAGAAAATTACTGAAGTCAAGCTCAGTGCTTAAGCCTTACCTGAATTTTTCAGACAACAAAAGCAAATATTGAACACTTTATTCCCTGATAACACAAGATGAAAATGGGGTTTTAATATTAATATTGTTAGCTAAGCTTCAGAAAGGTCAGCTTCAAGGCAGCTGGAGTTACATTTATTTCACTGCAAAGAACGGAGGCAGCAACAAATATTGGCATCATGATATCTCACTGTAAGTCACTGTAATATCACCTTGCTAGTGAATGACATTTTTTCTCGGTTGTTATAATTGTAGAAAGAAAAAGATATTCCTTCAAATAGTTTGTGATAATCTCTCTGAATAATTTACTCTTAACAATGAATATTTAGGTAGATTTCAAGAACATACACAAGAACAAATAGCATTGTGTGAACTCCATAAAGACTGACTCAAATATTCTTTTATCGAAAACTTTCTTTTTAAAACAATTCCACAGAATAAATACAGAAAAATTATTAAGTTCAAAAAGTTATTTGGAAAATGCCTACTTCTATGACAATTCCTTCTTAAAACCATCAGTGCATAAAGTCACCTGGGCATATTTAACCATATGTGTTCAGATTCCAAACCAGATAGTAAACCAAACATTTCTGATACGTGGATCATAGACTCTCAGAAAGCTTGAAAAATCAAAAAGTTAAGTTCCATGACAATATATTTTTGTTTCTTACAGAAGTATTTTCTAGATATCACATAAATTGTCCTTTACTTAATATCTAATTTCATTATCTACACACACTTTTAAGATTCTTAAATTCTAGCAAGCTGTATTTTGGAAAAAAGATAAATCAGATAAATTAGCTATTTTGCAAATAATTCCATGTCTTGTGAGCCACTTTTTAAAATGAGTTTCTTTTAAAAAATCATAATTATTTGAAACATTACACTCAGAATCAATGAGTTCACATAGCAACTTATCTCCTACAGAGCAAGCATGGAAACATTCTTATCTGAGGTAGCTGACATAACAAGTGTTTTCCTTTTCTATACAATTTTATGAAGCTATGAAATCTTTCATTAAATTGTAGGTCATAGGCATCTCTTTTGGAACCAGCTGTGATATATAAACAGGAGGGTTTTAAAAAAAAAAAAATTCCAATGCTCCATAGTAAAGTGAGAACCTAAAAACAAAAACCAAACCAAAACAAAAAGGAAACACCCAAATGTTGTTTGAGACTCGGAAGCAGGCTACTGTGCTTTCCCTATTAAGTCATTATTAAAATGCTGTTATACTTTTCACCTGTAGCTATTCAAACACAGACCTAATCCTTAACTTCCATTTTTTATCTCTTTTGTCCTAGCTAAAAAAGAATCAGTACTAGTTGTAGAACACTTAGCTTTTTGTTTATTAATTCAATGGAAATGGTAATGCTGTCTATATTACTAGGTTATGTATAGAATAAGGGGAAATTTAAAAAATGTAAGATAGGCCCAGCGTGGTGGCTTATGCCTGTAATCCAAGCACTTTGGGAGGCAGAGGTGAGCAGATCCTGAGGTCAGGAAATCGACAATATCCTGGCCAACATGGTGAAACCCCTTTTCTACTAAAAATACAAAACTTAGCCAGGTGTGGTGGTATAGCACTTGTAGTCTCAGCTACTCTGGAAGCTGAGGCAGGAGAATCACTTGAACCTTGGAGGTGGAGGTTGCAGCGAGTGGAGATTGTGACACTGCACTCCAGCCTGGGCAACAAGAGCAAAACTCCATCTCAAAAAAAAAAAAAACAAAAAAAACAAAAAAAAACGAAAAAAAAAAAACAGACTCTGCTATTGCGGATATTAACCATAGAAATGGAATATGAATTTAGAGGAATTAATGATAAATGGAAGTTCATGATAGACCAAAAATAACCATTCAAAGAAGAAACTGCTTTGGGCTTGTCGTGGAACGCTTCATAGAAGATGAAGAATTGGGCTCCTTTTAGAAGGATGGATAAGATTAGGAAAGATAGTCTAGTGACAGGCAATTTATGTAGGATGCATACTATAAGCCAATGCTTGGAGTCTGAAATAAGATGGCAGGCTTAAGGGATGGTAAAGTGACCATCCTGAAAACAGAGCAGGATTTTGCAGATCAGTGAATATAGTTAAATAGGTTCAATGACTCATCAGCAGAGGAATTTCCACTTGTTCCATGGTAGTATCAAATAAGTAATGTCTAGGATAAGTCAGTAAAATTAAAAAATATATATATGGCTAGGAAAAAGATCAAAACAAATGATGCCAGAAAATCTTCGAGAGAGAAGAATCTTAAAAGTAGGAAGGGATCAATAGAGTTGAACACCAATTGGAGAATAACAAATTGACACAGGTTTTGATGATTAATCAGTCAATGGGACAGTAGGGAGAGCAGTCCTAGTAGACTGCTGGGGACACAAACCAGATTGAATTAAGTTTAGGACAAATGTGTGCCAAGTGAATTGAGAATATAAGGGAAAGTCTGGAAGCTGTAGTGTCTACAGAAGGATGGTTGACTTCCACATGTTTTACTTACACTTGCATTCTCACTGAAATGACAGGAAATACATTTACAAGTAGAATTTATGGCTGTGCTGAAAAATAAGCATACTCAAACTCTTGTCTCATTTGGGATGAACGTTATAAGGGCTAATACATTATCAATGTTGTGTGAATATATTTGTAAAAATGTTAACAGTCATTTCACTGTAAATCCTTATCTGCATCAATATATTCATATGATAGAGATTACTGAGTGCCATTAGCAGACAAAATAAATTTGAGGTATGTGAGGAAAAGTAGATGGAATTACATATACTCAGCAGAATAAAACAGTAACACAAATCACAGAAAATTCTGCTGGGTAGAACCCATTTGTCCCAACAAAACTTAGCAACTCGAATCTCAGGAGCAGGACTATGCAAAGGATTCACTCAAGGGAGAGAACTTCTTGGGAGACAGTGATACAGTTTCAGAGAAAATACAACCCAGAAAATTAAACTCACCAACCTATTCTTTCATATATCATTTCGCAGGAAACAAAGATCACCAGACAGTCAAGAAACACAAATAAAATAAAGAAGAAAGCTAAAGATGAGCAACTGGGGAAACAGAGATATACAGAAAAGAGAATAGAACTTAAATTCTTTTTAGTAATTTTAGGGTGATTAAAAAAGACACTGAATCTACAAAAGAAAACCAACAAGATGCAATAAAATAGCAATAAAAAAGGCATTATTGAAAATAAAGCATGTTAGGCAAAGTTAAAAAGAAGGGCTGCATTGCCAAGGAATATAAAGTGAAGAGTAAAAGAAATAAAAATAAAGACATTTCAGAGATATGGATAAGAGTTCCACCGTATCCAATATTAATACAATAGGAGAGAAGAGAAATGAAAAAATAATCAAAAGATAGTTATTAGAAGAATGACCTTAAAAAGATTCACGTTTTCACATTGAAAAGCATGCTGGGTATCTAGTAAAATGAAATACAAGCAAATACATTCATTCACTCATCCTTTATCAAAGATTTCATGTAATATTTACTATATGCATGGCTCTTTTAGGGACTACCATGAACAAGACAGACCAAATTCTCCCTCCATGGATCTTACATTGTAAGGATCAGATATGAAATATATTAACAAAAGTTAAAAAGAGAGAAATTATCTGAAAAAAGCAATCTAGGTAATAATAAATAATGGCCATGTGGAGATACTTTATACTGGGATATCAGGGAAGGTATCTCTGAGGAAGTGGCATTTGCTGTAAGAGCTGAATGGCAGGAAAATACTAGCCATGAAAAGTTCTGGGAGAAAGCATGCCAAGCAGAGGGAATATCAGGTGAAATTTCCAAAAGCCACAGCTTAAAAGTATATACAGAGGAAACATCAACCATCCTAAAGTAAGAATGATTCTGGAATCAGAACTCTCATCTGTATAACTACATGCTAGAAATAGAAGAAAATAACTTGAAGTCTAGGATTTTATAAAAAGTCAAACTACCATTTAAATAATTTTTAGATATGCAAGGATGCAGAGTTTCTTCTCAGAGGAAAAAAACCTTTAATAAATGTTTCAGCAGAATTAGAAAAGAACACAAAGAAATGGATAACATGAGATGGATTAATAAAAATAATAAAATATATGATTACATCTAAACATTTATTGTTAATAGAACTGTGAGGTTTAACTCAATTGTTGAGTGTTCTCATCATAGCTGCGGAAAAACCACCCCAAATTTAGTTGTGTAAAATTATCACTTATTTTTATTATCTATGAAAGTTATGGAATTGACTCAGCTCAACTAGATGGTTCTTAGTTGGGGTTGCTAATGTGATTGCAGCCAAGTGATAGCTAGAGGTAGACTCATCTTCATGGCTCCCTTGCTCATATTTGAGTTGATACTGCCTAAAAATTGGGACTGTTGGCTGAAACACCTCATGTAGGCTCTCTACATGGCCTGGGCTTCCTTCTAGCATGGTAACTAAATTCCAAGAGCAACTATCCCAAGAAAGAGAAAACCAGGTAAAAGCTGTATCTCTTTTGTGATTTGGCCTCAGAAGTCACAGCATAGCTTCCACCACCTTCTATTCACTAGAGGCTAGTCACTACAGACCATGTCAAATTCAAGGAGAGAGGAATTGGACTTTGAGATATTTTAAAACCACTACACAAGGAAAGGATACATTAAAAATAGTGCCACAATATAACACAAAATTAGCAATCTGGTGGTGAGCAACAAGGAAGACGTAAACCCATATTCAAATCCTTGTCTTATTTGGGAGGAAGTGTCAAAGGGTTAATGAATTATCAATTTCTCTCTCCCTGAATTTGACATGGTCTGTAGTGACTAACTCTGGAGTTTAATTAGATCCCATTTGTCTATTTTGGCTATTGTTGCCAATGCTTTTGGTGTTTTAGTTGTGAAGTCCTTGTTTGATCCTTCCCCCTACCTCTCCCATCCACTAAGGTTTTGCACAGGTTGGAAGATTTCT